>QGQJ01000684.1:0-25324 GCA_003206725.1 Blastomyces emzantsi
CTACAGTGCAGATGAAGAATGAATTATAGAAGATATAAGACTCTATTACACAGAAGAAGATACAGAGTCTTATAGAATCAATGCTGCAGCAGATGAAGACAGTAATTGCTGTCAAGAGAGATGCAACTAAATATTAAAGAAGATATCATATATAATTAACTCTCTATGTTCTATTCTATATAATACTCTACTATCAGAGCTATATCTAATATATTGATTGAGATATTTGAAATAATAGAGTGTTGCAATATTCTTGATTGATGCAAAAAAGCACTAGTGTACATATAATTGTTTCCCCCCACTGTACAGTACTTTACATGGTGTGGTCCAAATGATTTCTAAACAAAAACAACAGCGTGGTATGATTTTGTCTTGGAGTGAGCGAGGTCTGCCAAACTATGCCGAATTGATTGACAGACCGACACAGCAGCTGAGCCATGACCGAGAGTAATAAATTAGATTTGGTGACTATATTTTTCTAATATTTCGTTTTAGTATATTCTTAACGAATATGTACTATACAAACTGTGGCGCAAAAGATTCAATTCCTTGGGGCTTCGCGGTCTGTGAAATGTGCTGCACCATATATACATAGGTATACGTAGATATATATTCGTGTACATACCTTACAAACGCATATCCAAGTAAACGTAATAGCGTTACCCCTGAGAATTAATAAACTCTTGTGTTTTCCACTATATTCTAAAATAATAAAGAGCTTCTGCTCCGTTCCCTCTGGATTTCTGATCCAGAACCCTGAGTTAAACCTGCAATCGTTGCACGCATTCTCGAAAACAAACAGCTGTCCGGCTATTTGGGCGTGGCAAACTTCGGCAATGGTGGAGGACTGCCGATTGTTGATTTTTTATGTTTTTAATCTTTTATTTTAACTTTTATAATCAGACCAGAAGGCAAAATCCCTGATTTCATGAATATTTCATCTTCTTTGTACGGCAAGATCATTATTATTATTCTTATCATTGTAAAGTGGGAGTGGCAACTGAACATGGACCGGCTGTGCTTTAGCCGGTGTTGTGTTCTTCGGCAAACTGACTAAGTTATCGAAGTTAACTACATGTACAATGTTCGCTATGGATTTTCCACGACAATCGTCAAGGCTTCCCATTGAAACTCTCTCGTTGAAAGCTAACGTGCTAAGGTTCAATCACATGGTTTGACCAGGTTGGTTAGTTTCCGATATCCCCGGGTCTGGTTAGCCGATGAAATGTTTCCAGAGCGACAAGGTTCACCAATGTTCAACCACTCTATGCCCCCAGAGGCCATAGCTCCCAATACCCAACATCTGGCTGAAAAGCGCTTCTGGAGGCCATGAATCATATGAAAGCGCTAGGCCTAAGGTTTAGGTTTCGATTCCATTTAACGAGGTCATTTCATTATTCTGGATCTCTGCGAAGTTTATCAACTTTCGCACGCCCTCGTCTCGTTGGGGAAGAGCCAGACTTCTACGGAGAGGGTGGTTTCCACCGTGTTGCGCTTGGAGACACTTTTGATGCTGGCAGATACCATGTCCTGAGGAAGCTCGGCTATGGACGGTATTCCACTGTCTGGCTTGCCAGAGATTCTAAGTAAGCAGTGCATTTTTGTTCATGTGCTTTTTGCGGGATACAACGAAAGCTCATATATTCGGCAGGCATCAGAGATATGTAGCGCTTAAAATACTCAGAGCAGACTGTTACGGTGGCCCTGAACGAGTAATCCTTTCCAAGATCACAGATATCTCGGCGA
Organism: Blastomyces emzantsi; assembly: GCA_003206725.1. Taxonomy (NCBI): domain Eukaryota; kingdom Fungi; phylum Ascomycota; class Eurotiomycetes; order Onygenales; family Ajellomycetaceae; genus Blastomyces; species Blastomyces emzantsi. The sequence continues at coordinate 1,747 of QGQJ01000684.1, forward strand.
GAAGCAAACATGAAGGCCGACATCACGTATTGCCCTTTCTGCATCAATTCAAACATGTCGGCCCAAATGGGGTACATGTTTGCTTCGTCTTTGAGGTTCTAGGGCACCATTTGTATTTTCAATGCTCCAAATATAAAGACGGACGACTCCCGGTGCGAGCTACAAAAATAATCGCCCGTCAACTTCTCCTTGGGCTTGATTTTCTGCACACAGAATGTGGTGTTATCCATACCGGTATGGTAAAATAGATATCATATTGGGCTTTGTTGCATACTAGCGGAGACTAATATCTCTCTACCTTATGGATAGATATGCACCCGAAGAATATACTTTTGGAACTGGAAGATCCACATACAGCTATTTCACGGCATCTATCGGAGGTCCCTCCACGGACAGATATTCAGACTGGTGGGGTATTACCACTTCGGGAAATTATGAAAATTCCTCCGATTTCTGAAATCAAGGAACCTCACATCAGGATAATCGATTTTGGCGTAGGTAAGGAAATTCGATATGTTTTCATTCTCCCCAACTTGATCTTTGGTTGCGCAAATGCGCGCGACTAGGCTGACATTTTATATAGCTGCCTGCAGACACAAACACTACTCACAAAAAATTCAACCAGCAGCTTTGAGAGCACCTGAGGTGACAATAGGCGCCACCTGGGACACAGGAGTGGACATATGGAGTGTCGGATGTCTCGTTAGTAACCCTTTCTTTTATACATAAACCCGTTGTACGAATTTAATCATGACAGTTGGCGCCCTGGCAAGTAGATCGTAGAATTTATGCAGGGAATAGTTCCTTTCGTCGGACAAGAATCAAAGCATGGAGACTGGACAGCCGATGACGACCGGCTGGCAAAAACCATTGAGGTCCTTGGCCCATTCCCTATCGAGTTTCTCAAGAAAGGAAATAATTCAGGAGAATTCTTTCACGAAAATGGTGCGTGTACACTTGTAGTTCTGAGTGCACTATGAAGCCAAATGTATGTGCTGATGCGGCAATTGCTGTAGGAGATCTTCGAAGAATTGCGAATTTGGACCCTACGACGCTTGAAAGTATTATCAATGGATCTGCCCCGCCCTTTTTGAAACCAAACGACATGCCCGATGCGGAGGTGCCAGTCTTTATCGATTTCCTTAAGGGAATGTTAACAATCAATCCCGATCATCGACGGACAGCAGCTGATTTATTGCAACATGAATGGTTGAACCTGTGATGCTCCTACAGGAATGAGAACATGTAACAATAGACTACTGCCTCGCTTTCGCGGGGATTCTCCTCTCGTTTTAAGATTAGCGCACAGCAGAATTATGATTGACAATGTTATATATGGGATATCCCGCAGGAATTTCGAGAGTGAGCTGGCAAAAGCTATAAAACTACATTTCATGGCTATACCTAATTGGTACGATATTATACACAGTGCTAGCTAGCGGCATTATACAACACGTCCCACACATCGCATCTCCCATCCACATCTTTAGAATCTATGGTTGCAAACACTTTTCTCCCTTCATCGCCTGTCCCAGCCCTGGCACCACCGCCGAACACCCCGAGTCGTGGAGTTTTCTCCCATCCGGGCCCCTTGTTTGGAAGCTTAGCAAAATTCGCCCATGCTTTCTGCATCACCTTACCAACCTTTACCTGGAATTTTGTAGCCCCCTTTCGCGGATATGTTCCAAAAATGTACTTAACCTCTAATCCATGGTACGCTCCGCTTCCATCAAATAGCTCCGTGTTCGGGAAACTCGCGTTGAAATAATATCGCCACACATCAATACCGACCGCTGCGCTATCCTTTGTGACTAGCCTTGCTAGACACTGGAAAGAAAATTCAGTAAGGATGGCCGCGAGACGTTCGGGTTCATTGCCTATTCCTGGTGCATCGATAGGGTATGTGTCTAGTATCCTTTGAATGATTTCATCCGGAACATCCGGCAAAGACGCACGGAGGAATGCTTCAGTGTCATTCATACCAACCGTGATTGGGCGCGTTTCGTCAGCGTTACTTCCCATTAACACTGGTACGCGCGCAATGAGTGATTGTTCATCAGTCGAATCGAGACGATCTTGGCGTGGTGTGTCTGCCCAGGTGACACCGCCGTCTGCTATCGGTCCGAATGCTAGCTGTTGTCGTTCGATGATTTCTTTCAGCTCCAGGGCAGGAATCGCACGAACACATTCGAGGCCATTTGTGGAAGGGCAGTTAGTCGCCTCCAAAAGCTTAGCCCATGAAGCAACGGGATCAGCAGCAAACATTCTTATTGTGGACTGGCCAGATTGCATAATTGCGGCGCGGAAGGGAATAGGGTCCGGCGGAGCGGTGAGAAGGCCATCGACGCCTCCTCCGCCTGCACTTTCTCCGAAAATCGTTATTTTCTCCGCATCGCCGCCGAAAGCTGCGATATTACGTCGAACCCAATCGAGAGCGAGCCGTTGGTCTAGCAATCTGTCCGAATTATATAGTTAGATCTCCACTCTATCTTTGTTTAAGTTCTTAACGAATACGAAACTTACCCCAAGTTCTTCTCCGCCGCTGGTAGCTCAGGCGACCCAGGGAACCCAAACAGGTTTGTCCGGTAGTTGAAAGTCACCACCACAACATCTTGATTAACAGCAAAGCTGGAGCCATCATAAAGAGGCAGAGAACCGGACCCAAAAACATAAGAACCTCCATATATCCAGACGAGGACGGCCCTAGAGTCCTTGGATGGAGACGCTGGGGCGAAGACATTCAGATTTAGACAGTCCTCGCTCTCTCCGGCTGGAGGCGGAGGCGTGTTGTACCACTCGATTGACTGATTGCGCTGTTCTTCCGGATAATTAAACTGCTGGATGCAAGAGGGTTTGTATTTGGAAGCGTTATAAACTGTCTGCCATGGTGTGACTGGTTCGGGGGCCTTAAAGCGAACAGGAGGTTCAGCGAAGGGAATACCAAGGAATTTATTGACGGGGCGAGTGGAGGACGGAAGACAGGTGGCAGTCCCCGCAACGGCCCCCGAGTCTATAGCCGCCGTAGGTCGAGATTTTGGTTTGCGACATGGAGTCGAGTTGGCAGTGGCAGCATAGAGAGCTATGGCGAACGTTAGGACGGAAAAATGCATGGCGGGGGGTTTGAATTTGGTGAGCAATGGTATAAAACTGAGCATTTGGGATGGAGCCAGCCATATTTTGTCAGTTTATGGATCGCGAGCTCTTTATATAGGTGAACGGAACCATCTTAAGTCTGCGATGAGTTGACCCTTTTGTCTTGAAACAGTTAAAGCATCTCTCAGCATCTCCTCGTGTTCTTCCGTCCATTTTTTAGCTCACGATCTATACGCGTATCCATACCTAGAGAGGAGGACCGATGAGCTAGCTATTCGGCGCTTGCTGGACCAGGCGCACGGATCCTTGGGGCAGTATTTGCAAGGCGGCCACTTATACGATTCAGCTGTGCGATGTTTCAAGCAGAATGTGAAATGTTGACCGCTTGATGGCGATGATAATGGTTATGATGATAGATGCACACTTCGCCACCACTGAGTTCCGCTGATAGCTCAACGGCATGTGCGGGACAACTCAGCTTGCCATATGAAATCTTGTATTCTAAGGCCTAGTGAATAAATTTCATTGCCATGATCCTTTTCCCTTGCTGTCGCGAATCCTGGGCAAAAATGATTGCGACCGGCAATGAAGAAACCACTTCGCCGCTGAACTTTTTCTGGCTCCACTGGTGAGGTGACGGCTCAGGATCGTTCTGGAGCTGTTGCATCGCATCGCTAGCCCATTTTCCAAAGGCCATTTTCTCCACAACGCTATGAGCTGCGTGGGGGGGCATTTAGGATTGCGGGATTCAGTTGAGCGCGCAAGCGTCAGCCCACTAGTCAGATATGGAAATGCTCCCAACATCCAAAAGCCTTCTGGCATCCCCGCAGTTTAAAGAAGCAGATCATCCTCTTGGGGCTTTTGTGAACACCCAGAGAACTCTAGCAACATCAAAGTGGTGGTTGCTACATGCGCACCCGGTTGTCGCCATAAGGCTAACCCATCCCAGAGAGACATAGAGATGCGGGGTATGGTTTCAGCGATAGAGGGCACATAGTTATCCTCGGCATTCCAGGGGTTATTCTTTTATGAGTTTCCTCATTTCTAGGTTTCAAACGTTATTTCATTGCTACCAAGTGATGTGCTGCATCGCATCGATATCTATACGCGAGGCCATCCGGATGCTACATGCTACAAAGCAAATTAGCCTTGATGGTAGCTAGGACCATGGCCAGGATTTTTGTGCCTGACGAGGTATATCCCCTAACAACAGGAAATAGACAATATCAGCACTCTAATACCAGTGAAATTACCGCAGCGTTGGATATAACCCATCAGTCACTGGCCCGGTACCGTCTTCTGTAGTCCTCCAACTTATCCATATCCTCCTTGTTCCCTTGGGCTCCCACTAACGTAATAAGGTCTTGAAGCGTGACGATACTCGCAGTCGGGACACCAAATTCTTGTCTGATTTGACCCATAGCGCTCATCCTAGGCTCATCATCGTCATCACCATCTTTCGACCCTGGCATTTTCTCCTGTCGATCAAGCGCAACTACGAAGCCCACTACTTTCCCTCCTTCCTTATCTACCAGCTTTAACGTCTCGCGCATTGCAGTGCCGGCAGTGATCACATCGTCTATGACAAGGATATTTTTCCCATGTAACGGGGACCCCACGATATTTCCACCCTCTCCATGGTCCTTGGCTTCTTTCCGATTGTAGCTATATGAGACAGATGACCAGGTTTCGGGGTCCATGCGGTGGAGTTCTAGCAGCGTGGCGCACGCGAGGGGGATTCCTTTGTAAGCCGGACTTGATAATTCTCCAATCAGTAAACTCCATGATTTCTGCGATCGGGATCGGAATCATGCGCAAGGCTTACCCGAAGATTACATCGGGTTTCGGAATAGAAGGATTGGAGGAGAGATAGGAAATGATGGTGTTAGCGTAGGCGGTCGAGATGGCGGAAAGGAGCGACGAGGTATGGAACAGGCCCGCATTGAAGAAGTAAGGCGATTCTACGTGTGATATATCAGCAAATTGGAGGTTCAGGTGTGTCAATCGTGTTGCGCGTTTGTGCGCAAAGAAGATACAGACTTCGTCCAGATTTGAGAGTGAAAATCCCAAATTTAAGAACATTCGCGGAGAGGCAGGACTCTAGGAAAGCCGTTTTATAGGTGGGAAGAGGTGAGCTTATGGACTGCGTCGAAGTCATTGTAGCTATACTGGTGGGGATCCTCCAATTAACGAAGATCAGGGGGAGAAAGGTACTGATGTTTTAAAATTGACAAAGGGAAGTGAAGATGAGGCGGCGGGCGGAGTGGAGGGGAAAATATTATCAGATCGCCGGTGGTGACATAAGCAGATCTGATAAGATCGCCCCAACTCTCAGACCAGACCAATCTTCCTCAAAGACGTTCCCGCATAACGACGAGTATGGGCGTTTTAGAAAACTCCGATAACCTTGGAACGAACCGTCCAAAGGAAGGGAGGTGGATTGACATTGTCAGAGAGCCCAGAATTATGCCTTGACCAGCGGGTGAGGAATTGGAAAAAGAGCCTTCAGGACGGGATTTGTAGTTTCGCGATGTGTGAGAGGGCTCGTTTTATATCCCAACAACATATGACATTCGAGGTGTTTCCCAGGCCGACTGGACTGTGGTTTTCAATCTGGCCTGAGTGTGGCTAGGCACTCACATATTAAAACTTGCTGAATGCGTACAATTATCCGTCGCGTATTTGAGCGTCAGTTTGTTGGTCAATTGCAGGTTTAAAACTTACTAAAGAATGCCTAAAGATGAAGGGTTGAGAGAAAAACCTCTAGTAAGCGTTCAGTTCTACATACAAAGGCCTCAAAAAATTATTGCTAAGTTCATCGTTAGAGAAATGGGAATCGTACAGGCGATTCAGCAACAGCTTCCAACCAGCAACTAATTCTGTACCCTTTCCTAAAGTTCTGCCCCGTCAGCTATGGTGCCTGGGCTTAACTAAATCCCCGGCCACAGTTAGCCACTTATGGTTAAAGCCTTTAGCTAACACCAGGGACCGCATCGATAAGCTTTCATACGCCCATAGCCTAAGAGGTCACACACAACGCCTCAAATTCAATGATTTGGTAGGGCAACAGCGACGTTATTGGGCTCTCGATATTTTGATCTAGGGAAGTTTAGCGCGTCGCAAGATAGCACTCGCGCCGGACCCCGCTCGCTAGCTGCATCTGAGACCAGTTCGACTACCAATATGTCAGTGTCTGATTGGCCAATTGTCGGAATCCGTAACAGCGCAGGGGTGAGAAATGCGTTGTCCAGTCAAGTCAGGCAACCAGCAGAGGAAAAGACAATAAAGGACAAAATTTCTCACCTCGCCCCGGCAGCGGGTGAGGTGTCAGTCCATCTGTGGGAGCCCTCTCTGCCCTTCCTCATATTCACGATACCAGCGTTCTCATTGAATTTCCGTGATCTAGGGTAGAATGGCGAGTTTGAAATTTGGAAAGGGATTGATGCGATGTAGGTATTTCCTGTCAAAGCTGCTTGCTTGCTCTGAGCATCTCCGAGTCTAACATGAATGTATGCTAACCATCCAAATTTGACACCAGTTCTCTCGCTTATTGGGTATCACCACATTTTGATGTTTGTTTTACTTATTCCTATTGTATTTCTATGTACGTCCCGCCCCCATATCTCTCTTTCTCTCTCTCTCTCCTTTTTCTTTTTCGTGTTTTCTGCTTCAATATTTGAAATCCTGTGTGTAGAGAGAGAGTGATATTGAAACATTCTTCCAGCGGTCCTCGTTGCTGGTTGCTCGAACTCTGCTCTCGCGAACGTTTATTTGATATCGCTATCATATGCGACGAATATCGCCTCTTCGCCTCTGCAAGATGACCATCCAGCGAAGCTTAATCCAAATATGCCAGGGGTGTTCGCAAATTTGACTGCTGGAGTGCGAAGCAATGCAACTTCCTTTGAAATAAGGACAGGATATCTGGGCCATTGCATGAAACAAGACTCAGGGCTCTGGGTCTGTGCTCGAAACATAGAACCCCTTGCAAATGTCATCAGGGACCAAAAAACATCGGATATTGACCCGTTGAATCTGGTTTACATGTCCACGGCGTTCAAGGACCGGATGATATTCAGTGGATTAATGTACGAGACACTTCTTCCCTTTGGATTAAATCTACCGTCTAAGAGCGACAAACGCATCGATAATCTCTCGCGGCAAATCACTAATTCGTCAATATAGCTTTGCATCCATTCCGTGTCTATTCATCTGTTTCCTGCTTCTCGCCACTTTCCCTAGCTGGCACGATGAAGTGAATTCAGAAGGTAGCAAGATTGAGGTTAAGCCATATCCCTCAAGGGTAGTGATTCGTGTTGCAGCTGTATTTGTGGCACTCGCTTCGCTGCTAACCTTTGTATCTGTATTTTGGCAACATATTTCGAGCACAGCGAGCGTTACGATGCAGGAGGAGCTCTATTATGGGGTCGTCAAATCTAACACCGGAGTTATTGCTATGGTATTTGGATGGGGCGGGTTTCTCGCTTCTTTTCTTGTTGTGATTGGGTTGGTTATCATGATTTTGAGTATATCTCGCTTACTCGAACTTTACGTTGAGTGATTTGGCACGATTTTATCGCTCATTTATGCCACTTCGCTCCTTTCCTGCAAACTCAGATTTATGCAGATTTTTAGGGAAACGTGTTGGAGTTAAGGGAGGACATCTACTTCGGGAAGTGTTCAGCCATGTTGAGTCTATGAGAATGCGATCTTTTCAAATTATGCATGGAATACTCCTGCTCTATTCACTTGACGTGCATTCTCCTAGCACCAATATTAAGAAGAATCGGAATTGGAATCGCTCAATAATGATCTGATGGAAAACAAGGTTCGGTACATCCAGCGGACTGCAAAACCCAGTATAGCCAATATAACAAGAAAGGTCGTCACAGCTGCCTTCATTCCTGATGCTAGATCTCTGGTCCAAATGACTGAAAGCAGTATTACCAGCAACAGAACGATAGAAACTCCTGCCGCCGTTGGTTGGCCATGGTTTTTTAAAAACGTTGCAATCCTATCCTGGTTTAATGCGATCAGAATGAAAGGAATGGATATTGCCCCGGAGATGCTAACTGTTAGGAATGTTAGATACGTAAAGACCGGGAGGCAGTAAAAGAATGCAGGATATTGTTGCGTACGCATGTATCTCAAAACGTAATCCATCGGGAGCTTGTCTCCGTTATTCCAAGGGAAAGCATCGATATTAATGGCGAAAAATGCAGCCATAAATGATAACGGAAGCTAAACTCATCTCGATTAATTGTCTGAATGCGTTCAAGGGCGGGAAAGGAAGGAGTTCTCACAAATATAATAGTGACCACGGTGAAAACTAGCACCGTTCTACCTTGCCGTATGGATTCATCTGCCTGCTGGCGGGAGAGCTCAGCATTGTCCAAGCCCCGTTCGGTAAGTTCTTGGGTTGCTTTTGCTTGCATCGACGCATTTTCGGCCTGTTCACGTGCGGACAATGCCACAGAGACATTATTTTGCTTTTGTTTCAGATCAAGAAGGTTATAGATCTGCACAATCATTAACACTGGAAAATTTCTTGGTTGAGAGTTTATGGACTCACGGCTTTGTATGTCTGATTCGCGAGCTTTTGCATTTTTTCAACCCGATATATATGGTTCTCAAGTACTGGAAATCGTACTGGTGGGGAATTTTCGTCGGTTATACTCCCATTCTTAGCTTTCTTGCGTTCCGCCAGAAATTTGGAAAACTCGTCCAAAGGCATCGTTTGATCACTCAAGATCATGTGCAAAATTCCAAGTTCGTCGATGATATCTTTGATTTCGACTAGTAGTTCTGTTTCATCGCCAATGCTGAAGACCTCTGAGCTGGCCAGCCCACCCCGGTTTGATCGAGCAAGCCTATCTGCGAATTTCTCAAAACATTGGGTTTCTTGGTCAATCTGTTTATTTTTATTAGTCCGGGTTGTACTTTTCTCAAAAGGGATGAGGAACTCACCACAGCACCAATAGATCGTTCGAAGAAGTCAAAAAATTGATACTCATCCGGGACTGTGTATGGATCAAATAAACCTATACAAAAGCTGGCAATGAGCTGCGCTAAGTCCTGAGCTGACATGAGAGGGTCCCGCGTCTTTAATCCAATGTGGCTAAGTATCATTTGATGAACGTTCAAGGGGTCACGTTTGAGCAATGCTAAACGTCTTTTCTCAATGGAGGACTGGCCACTGCTACTACTCTCATCCGTATATCGGGCTCCACAATGCCGCGTCCGGTGAACTACGGACGCCCTCCATCGTTGCGTTGTAGCATGAGAGCCCCTTCTGTTAATCCCTAGTTTCGGCTTTTTCCCAGTCACCCAGCCCAGCATAAACCCTGATTCACTCCTATTTTTAACCTTCACCTTGCCGTGACTAACGTAGTCGTGTCCATGTCCGCGCCCGTGGAATTCCGATCGATCAATTTTAGTTTCTATATCCGGAGACGGTGGATAGTCAATAATTATGGAGTTAGGCGGGGAGGCAGTCTCGGGATCAACTCCGGCTGTGCGCGGAGGTTGACCAGACCAGACATCCCACCGCTGAGGAAAGCAGCTAATGATGGTATCTAAAGTCGTGTCAGGTCTCTGAGCAAAATATAGATGAAGGTGAAGGTGATAATTACCGTCGTTCAGTATCCAAAGCCACAGCTGATCTACCATGAAAATCTTAGGCTCTGCTGAATTTTTCTGAGTATATCGGTAGGCCACCTGGCCGTTGTCTCTGGCGGCAGTATTTGTGAGATGGGTATAAAAATATTGATCGAGAGTTCTTCTTAAATGAAGTGGTGAGTCTGCGGGGCTCAACGGCGATAGGTATCCTTTCACAAGATGTTCGTCGAAAGGTATCATTGGCTTTGTGCGTCCGGCATTGGTTTTCTCAGTCGTTGCATCCGTTTGTTGACCGAAGTTTTCAGGAATATCAGGAAAAGTTCCGCGACGTTTGAGACCGGGGTCAATTTTGGGTGGGACATCATTTTCTGCTATTTTATGACCATCAGTCCTGGGACGAGTGCTACTACGTTTCGCAGCAGAATCCTCCCCGGCGGGGGCATCCAACGTCGCATGCGCTTCTCCTGACTGGTCAACAGAAATCGATATATCCGGAAATTCGTTAACAGGGGAATTTGGATTTTTAGCTATAGGATTTTGCGTATGCGTTCTTGATATGCTGATGCTTGGAGATGGTGGGTTTTCTGTGGCCCAAAAGCTTGCAGTATTCACCTCTGGGATATCAACGTTTAGTTGTGTCGGATCTTCCGCACCGATTGAATTTTGCGTGTCACCGATTGTTTGATTGGTTGGCGGTATTTGCAAAATGCTTGTCTGATCCTGTTCTATTATGTCCGCCGGTTTCGATTCCGTGGATTGTTTACTTCCACCAAGCACACCACTCCCACCAGAATTGATATTTTGCGTCACATCTTTCTCTCGAGTACTTGTGGACACTGTGTCAGCTGCGTCATTTTCAGCAGCTCGGCCGTCGTCTCGGACACTTGTTGTACTCTTGCCTTTTTCTACATCGTCCTGTTGGCCCGATGATTTTCGGAATGTCTTAACAACGTGATCTGACTTTTGGCGCACTCTACTACCGAGAGTACGGATAGCTGACATGAAATCTCCAGCCCCATGAAAAATGTTCCGAGATTGAAATGGCTCCCCAGTACCTCCTGTACCGGCGCTATATGAGCTCCAAACAGATATGCGTACTTCTGATGGCGGGCGGGGTGCTCTTGGTGCCGGGCGACGCATTCTTGATTGTGGTTTCTTTCTAGCTGGGCGAAATGGCGGTGCTTTAGAGGGCGGGCGTTGCTCGCTGCGCATAGCTTTTTTCTTCTCATCCTTCTCATTCTTTAAAAATTCAGCCATTCGCTCATAGCCAGCATACGTTTCAAAGTGCAGAAACGGAATCTGCAAGGCAATTAATTAGTCCATGGGGTCAGAAATTCTAACGTGTCTACTGGCTTACGAATAACATAAGTTGATCCGTTGTATCGTTTCCTAGGTGCAAGTCCGGGGACTATCATTCACATGTTAGCAACAGGGGTAAAGATTTGGACGTAGAAATGCAATACATTGATCGTCCGGCACAAGGGCCTCATGTACGAGGAAAGAGAAGCGGAAGCTCGAAATTGTTGACCAACTCCATTAGTCAAAGCGAGTTTTGATTTTGACTCTTCGCTTAGGATTACCGCGCCAGAGTCCCGTTCGCCAAAATGACGGCTAACCAGAGTCTGCTATATATCAGTTTTGGTGCTTCAATCTGAGACAGCGATGAAAGATGGACACCCGTACCTCCACCCATTCCATCTCCAAAATAGTTAGCATGCAATATATTACGCTTGTTCGGGGTAGAGCGCTTACATTGTTTGCGGGTAAATGATACCACCTAAAACTCTGCTCCTTGTCGATCTTTTTTTCTTTTGCAAAATTCATAATTGCTGCTGGCCCTTTCCCGTAGAGCATATCATAAACTGACACTGTTTTCTCGATTCTCTGCTCAGTTCCTTCAACAAAGAAGTCAATGATGGTGCCTTCAAATCCCTGGCAGGCATTCAATTTGTCGGTTTCGTCAGCCGGAAGAACTGGAACCGTATAATGAATCTCCGGTTTAGCCTTGCGTCCTTCGACGGATGGACCTTGCAATACCCTATCCGATCGAAGCAATTCAAGCATGAGATCACTCGTTGCTAAACTGTCCACGGTTTTACCATTGTCATCGCGTAAATATTTATTGGCGCCATTCTCCAGCAGGAATTCAGTAATGTCCAAGTTGTCGTGTAGAACGGCACTAAATAATGGAGTGTGTCCATCTGGAGTTAATGCGTCGATATCCGCCTCATTTTCTAGGAGGGCCTCCGCAACATCGGCGTGTCCGTTTAATAGGGCCTGGTGAAATGCCGTATATCCAGTTTCGTCATTGTGTGATTCGACATCGGCATTGAAGTGCAATAAAAGCTTCACAAAGGCTATATTTCCTAGCTCCGCCGCGATATATAATGGCTTGCTTCCGCTGTGACTGGCAGCTTCGGTGTTAGAACCAGCCATGAGCAGAAGCTCTGCCAGTGACTCATGATTGTTTATCACCGCCAGGTGAAGAGCTGTTTGTCCGTCGCGGTTTATAGCTCTCAAATCAACGCCTTTGTCAAGGAGGAGCCGCAGCTCGTCCTTATTTCCTTCGCTCACCACCTCAAGAACTCGCAGGCTTTCTGAATCGAAGTCGTTTTCGTGATCATCTTCGCTGGCAGGTTCGTCTGTCTCTGCAATGCTTTCCTGATCACGAAAATACTCGGGATCATTTTCAGAAAAAACGGAACCGCTCTCCATATCGGAAGTTTATTCTTCCAGTTGATTTCGTGCTCCCCGGACGAAGGAGTATTCTTGAGTTCCCTTGGGGTTCTCGAGAGGAGCTTCTTTTTTTGCATCGAGCAACACGAACTAGAGGGAATCAGGCTAAGCAGCCCGCCAGCGTGAGAACCAACCTCTGCAGCTTGCTGCAAGTAGGAGGCTGTACATCATAATTGGTATGTAATACCTGGGTTCTCAATTTTGGGGTGGTAGGAAAATTCTGCCTCTCGCATCCGAGGCAGCTAGCAGGCGGCGCCATACGGTTGCTGCTTTGGCAGGGATGCCAACGTTCCCCAAGAGCCGTTGTAGTCTGTGGGCAGTGGGCAGAGCTCCTACGGCACTCCCTGCCCTAATTCGCTTTTGAATTAGTTAGCGGCTCTTGTCATCAACATTGAAAGCGACCACCAGTCATTTCGCCCGAGACGACAGCGAGAACGCTCCTTGTTTTGATAGTCTGGTTCCACAGTCGTCGCACCTAGCTAACCATTCCAACGTGCGTTAGGCGGTAACTACTCGCGGCCCCCACCCACTAGTTACCCACTAAGAAGTAGTGGGGGGGGCCGCGAGTAACGAGTTACTCAGGAGAAAAACTAAGATGTTTTAGGGTTGTCGTGCTCTGTTGGCTTCCTCCAATCAGGCGGATTTGACAAATTGTCCGCCCTTCGACATTTCTCCTACCTCCAGCAAATAATACCCCGCATCCCACTACTCTCCAGGGGGAGAAGGGGGAAAATATTCGTGCAGTGAAGAGTGGGCACTCATTTTTAATCATGCCATTTTTTCGGTGAGACTTTTTGACTAAATATCAAGGTCCCCCAAGTGACAGCCAGGCGGCCGTTTGCTATCTACACGCAATTAACCAGAGACCCCCGGTTCTGAGCTTGCGAAATCCGAGCCTAAGAAGCTTCAAATGGCCCCTGATCTGAAAAAGAATATCAAAATCGCCGCTGTCCAGGTGGCACCGGTATTTCTTAACCGTGCTGCAACCACTGAGAAAGTGTGTCGCCTCATCCGCGAAGCTGGCGAGAAGGGAGCAGATGTTATTGGATTTCCTGAAGGTTTCATCCCGTGCTTCCCATCATGGGTTGAGATGCTTCCCCTGGTCTCGGAGCCAGCCCTCTCTTTGTACCGCGAATTCTTCCACGAAGCCGTCGAAGTGCCCGGGCCTGAAGTAAGCGCAATCCAAGAAGCATGTCGAGATGCCAATATATATGCTGTCGTGGGCGTCAACGAGAGACGTGCAGGCAGCACTGGCACGCTCTTCAACACGCAATTGATGTTCGGGCGCGATGGCGAGCTGCTGCACAAACATCAAAAATATGTGCCAACCATCGGAGAGCGGCTGATACACGCTCCTGGAACTACGGGTAGCAAAGCCTCCGTACAGACCGATTTTGGCTGTCTGAGCACTCTCATTTGCGGCGAGAATGGGAATCCGCTGGCGATCTATTCCCTTTCTCTCGACTATCCGATCGTGCATGTGGCCTCATGGCCAGCCCACTTCGGCCCAAGCATTACTCCAGATGATATGCAGAGGAACATCTTGACGTACAGTGCAGGACTGGCAGCATCACTGTCTTGTTTCGTCATCAATTCCGTCGCAGTCGTTTCCGACGAGGTCATTGACGCGTATGGCGGCGATGAGGCAGGGTGCCAATTCCTGCGCAAACATCAGGAGAAGACTGGCCGCGCCACAATCCTTGGACCCAACGGTTCCATAATTGCAGGGCCATTTGAAGAGGCCCAGGAAGGAATTCTCTATGCAGATGTCAGTGCCAATGATTTGGTGATTCCGAAATACGTGACAGACTATGCTGGACACTATAATCGCCCAGAGCTCTTTGCACACCACTTCGCGAAGTATTTCGAAAACGGACAAAACCAATGAGGCAACCCAGTCGTGACTTTTATCCTTTCTATTTATTTCAGCGTTATATTCGCGTGATCTTGCTCTATAGATCTTATGGTAGACATAGTCCAAGATGGTAGCGTGGCGATTTCAATTCGCGGAGAGCGGCTTGTGTAATATAATATGTATGCAACCATATGCTAAATGGTTATTGATTAAGAAGGCACTCACAGAAAATCCATTCTATGAACTTAATATATGAAGCAAAAGGTGGGGTTTTATATTGTATATCATTGGTAAATGTATGGTACTGGTCAAGGTAAAAAGTATTCATTCATAGGTACTGTACATATACATATAGTTAACGTTGTTTAGAACATCAGGGCTCCAGCCAAACATCCGCCCCACCAACGCAGCGACGTTCAACAGTTTCACACCCCGCAGTACTAAAGACACTTGTTCCTCACCGACAACAAACCCACGCCCAACATCCAGGAACTCTCCCTTGACTGTTCTATAACCGCGACGTTTTTTCCCCCAATAGTCTACCTTTAAACTTCGTACCAGGCGACAATTCGAATCACACATCTCAGCGAAAACAGCGAAAGGGAAGAGAATATAAACACAATGGCCGAAGCAGCAGCCGTTTACCCCCCACTTGAGGCCAGGCCGCTCAAGAACACCATTTGCCTCTTCGATGTTGATAAGACATTGACACCAGCGAGAGGGGTGAGTAGGATTGCTTTTATATGTTTTTCCCCTCAATTCTGTTCCTCAAAGTTTGGTGACATGTCAGTGGCTGACAGCATTTGCGTTCCGCCATTATCCAGTCCGTTGCACCTGAGATGCTGCAGTTGCTCTCTCAATTAAGACATAAATGCGCCATTGGATTTGTGAGTTACGCCCTTCCCCAGCACATACTACTCTACCAGAGACATAAAAACCCGGGAAATCATTTGCTTCCCCATATACTTGAACCCTGCTTCCTAACCACTTGGTAAAACTCCCCTAGGTCGGCGGATCCAACCTACCCAAGCAACAAGAACAACTAGGCAGTGCCACAGTCGATGTTACCTCCCTCTTCGACTTCTGCTTCGCGGAAAACGGACTCACCGCATATCGCCTGGGCAAACCCTTGGACTCCAACAGCTTCATCAAGTGGCTGGGCGAGGAAAAGTATCAGAACCTCGTAGACTATTGCCTGCGGTATATCGCCAGTGTGAAGCTCCCGAGGAAGAGGGGGACTTTTGTAGAATACAGAAATGGAATGGTGAATATTAGTCCTGTGGGGAGAAGTGCGAGTGCGGAGGAAAGAGATGAATTCGAGGAGTACGTGTTTCCCTTCTTGGTTGTCACCACGGGGGAGGACGAACTCAAGTCTCCTCGTCCTACATCTCCCCGTGGTGACATGTTTTTTTCTTGTTATTTTCATGCTAATCTACCTCAACAGATATGACAAAATACACAACATCCGAAAAACCCTCGTGGAGGGTTTGAGAAACGAATTTGCCGATTATGGCCTCACGTATGTTTTCTCCGCTCCCAACCCACTAATTTCGCTCCATCTACCCCCCTCCGCCTGATCCCTGCAGCCTTCTAATTTCACTCTCCTCATAACATCTACCACCATCCAGCTTCTCCATCGGCGGCCAAATATCCTTTGATGTTTTCCCCACTGGCTGGGACAAAACTTACTGTCTACAACACGTTGAGGCGGAGAAAAATATAAGCGGCGTCGAGTACACCACCATCCACTTCTTCGGCGATAAGTGCTTCGAGGGAGGAAATGATTACGAAATTTACGTAGACCCTCGGACCATTGGGCATGAGGTCACGGATCCGGAGGACACAATGACGCAACTGAGGGAGCTTTTCAACCTATAAAAGGGATCAAGGATTCGTGGGGTTGAACTATTTGTTGGGTAACTATTGAAAGAGGTATATATGCAAGTTATCAAATAGCGACACAGTTTCCCTGCAGCAAGCTACACATGAATGATGACGATTCAGCGAGACTGTTAAACCGATTTTCTTCATATCTCTTGGTACTTTCGTGTCTTATGTGAGGCGGAGCAAGCTGTTTGGAGCATGGAGCATTTTCGATGTGACGACACTGACGCTTCTCATTTTAATATTCCCAAATACAACGAAATGGAGTCGCTGGAAAAGAAACTACCATAAATAGACGGATATATACATCGTATCGTTTATAGTATATCACAAATAAGTTTGCATTCGAAATATGAGAATATTACTCGACACTGAGATAGTAACATACTAAGCACTTTCCACTTTAATTGCAGCAGAGAGTTATACTGTAGTAAGGCCATCAACGTCGTCTTATTGCGCTCGAAGGGATTATCAGAATATCGACGTCACATGACATCCCGAACGATGAATCACGGATCGGGAGCACAGTTGATCGTGGTTCAAGTTTGGACTATCGCTAACAAGCCACCATTACCACCCTCAACACTCGGTTTGGTATGGCCAGGATGGGAGTTAGCGGTCACATTAGAATTAGGGTTAGTCAAGCGGCAAGCATCTGTAAATGTAAAGAATTAACACCATTACGAAAATGCGTGTGGAGTAGTCTAGTAGTCTAGCGGAGTGTTATCATGCGCCCATTTTGGCCCGATGCCGATGGTTTTTCCGGCCGAGGTTTAGGCCCATCCTAACTCTCGGCGTTACTCGGCGGAAACTCCGTCCCCGAAAACATCGCATGTCATCATCACCAACTGCAACATCCGCATCATCATCATCCCCACCTTAGAAGATATTCACAATTCAGGCTACTTACACGCTTTGGGTTTCTTTCATCATGAGCACGGCCCCAAGCCGAAGCCATAACTGATATACGCTTTTCCACCTTTCTGTCCGTACGACTAGCATTAGGACTGCCATGGCAAATTCAAAGCAGGTCATCAAACTCCCTCGATTCCTCCTCCAACCCCTAGCGTGGAATACATCCTCCTCCACCCTCATAAATCCACAATTAGTGACAGTTGGATTGTCCCCGGGCCTGTCCCTACACCTTTATGCTTCGAAACCACAACCGCAAGCAGTTCCCAGCCGATCACTGCACTCTTTGCCAGCACCTCCGCGACAAAGCCCTTCCTTGTCACTCTCTTCTCGCTCCTATCTTACGTCCATAACCCATACACCCCTGTCCTCAACAAACACCCACAATGATATCCACTCCGCTCCAATAAGACATAATGGTGTGTACGTGGCGGTATTCAAACCTGCCCGCCGCGCATTCCATAACACGCCCGCCAACCGACGGGACCACCACTTCGACACCCTAAAGATTGTCCAACGACTCAAAGGTGAAGGATTCAGCGAAGAGCAGGCGGTGGCATTAATGCGGGTGCTGAATGATGTAATTGAAGAGTCAATTCAGAATTTGACCCGAACTATGGTTCTACGAGAGGGTGCGGCTCCCACTCACTCTAACCCTCCAGCTAGCTTGTCATTTTCCGTTCTTTTTTTGCCCAGACGCTCTCCCCCAGGACCTTTAATTCTAACTTCAAAATACGCATCGTCATATAGACTCCGAACGGTCAACTTATACCCAAAAAGTCGATTTCGCCAAACTCCGCTCAGAACTCCTAAACTCCGACTCCACCGAAACACAGCTAACCCGCGCTTCCCACGACCGCATTGCGGGTGATATCCAGAAGCTAAACTCGCGCCTCCGCGATGAAATAGGCCGCACACAGGCGTCCGTAAGATTAGATTTGAACCTGGAAAAGGGCCGGATCCGTGAAGAAGCCAATGGGCAGGAGATGAGAATCAAGGAGACGGAAACGAGAATCGAGCAGGAAGTTGCTGGCCTGCGGGAAAGGGTGGAGGCAGTTAAGTTTTCGACCCTTCAATGGCTGATGTATGACTCCTTCGCGCATTTGTTACATATCTCATTTAACTCATCGCGATTTTGCTGACTGGAAATTCTTTTTTTTGTTCCTACAGGGGTGTCTGTACAGGTACGGCCGCACTGATTCTTGGTGCTTGGCGCTTGTTGATGTGAGATATCCTCCGGGGTCGTTTTGGGTCGAATACTCGACACTGCCATAATACGATACCCTTCCGTGAAAGGGTGTCGGAGAATCTTCAAAGATCGGGTTGCCTTGGTGAAATTTAGCAATTATATTTCTCACCGAGCTCTTAGAACATCCCCTATTACACCAAATCATAGATCAAAACACCATCTTGACGACCGATATTTTCCTTTGTCCATTCAAAAAAAATGTATACTATTAACCCCCTAAAAAATAAACTACAACTCAACGGCTAATCAAATGATAATAAAAATATCATTACTATACCAAATATCCTATATCTACTTCTGGATAAATGCGAGATACCCCATTTTCTACGACAGGACGCATAACTAAGAAATCACAGCTTCTCACCGTCACAACCATCACTAGATTCACCACTGATAACAATCACCTCCACACTGCCTTTCTCACTAGGAACTTGAACGCCCCTCTTTGGCCTCGCAACCAAATTCCGAACCGACCCCTTCTCCCGCCCCTCCTTCACACAGTCCGGGAAACTCATCAACCTCCGTTGGCCAGCTAACTCACCGCCCATAACCTGAGCGTGTCCACGCAGAAATATCTCAATCGCAATTAGCGGAACTCCATGCCTCATTCCCGTCTGATCGTCCCAAGACGAATGCAAACCAATTAACCTCCCGTCCTTCTTATTTAAAAGCGGCGCGCCCGAGTGCCCCCAATACGTCCATGCATCATGTTTCAGTGTGCCGATTTCCGAGTTATCGCACGGATCCGCGCCGGGGATCATGCCCCTAAAGACGCCATACGATATCTCTACAAGGCCGTAATCGGTTTTCCGGTCGGTTGTGGACTCAAGATCCTCGCTGCCCGGTTGGCCGATGCAGATAATCCGCGTATCCACGGCGGGCATGGAATTGGCGGGGATCACATATGAAAATGAACCGCCGTGATGATGATTATCATTGCTGTTATGGTCATTCATAGTTGCACTGGCGCCATCAGATTCAACGGCGATGATTTTCAAAAGCGCTAGGTCGCGCTTCATGTCCCAAGCGCGACACTCGACCTGCACGGCTCGCCCGTCATAGAAGAGCAGCCAGCGCCTTTTGGTCGAGGTGCGATATTCCTCCTCCGTGTCGCCGAAGCAGTGGGCGCAGGTTATCACCCAACCAGCCGGGTGTATGCACACTGCGGTTCCGGCCTCGTGCTGCGCGAAGATAAGGCTAGCTGCGAGGGCGTTGCGGAGGCGTGGGCCCGATACTGAGGTGTGGTGGATTGGGATATCCTGGGAGAGACGGAATTGCTTTTTACGGAGGAGGGTGAGTTCTGCTGGTGAGAGGTTAGGGAGTTTTGAACCTCGGGGGATGATGGCTATTACATCTTTTTTACGTCGTGCTGCTGGTGCTGGTCGGGCTAAGGACGTCTTGTGAGAAGATGAAGTTGTAGGGGGGACTTTTGGTGGAGGTGGTAGTTCCAGATGAGACTGTTGCTTTGCAGATGACCTTAGGATTCGCCTCGTAGTATCATTCGACATGATTGACTATGTATTACAGCGAGTTTTCTAACATATTCCTTTATCCATTGTCACGGTTCCAGTGTTCATTCAATTGTTTGGCTAGCAAATCTCCTGAGCACGGAAAGCAGCTGGAGGCAGCAGAAATATCACATGATATGATCACATGACTCCGCTTGGGCTTCCCCCAAGTTGTCCAACGTCAAACTTGCCGAGTCGTCGATTATCTTCTGATATGGACGCCATGCCACTGCATCTTTGAATTTCTAGTACAGGGACAGGTGTCCAGCCCTGTGCGTGTGAATGGCTCATGTTAACACGAGGACAAATTGATTACTCTCTTGCAACACTCATTTTTAAGGCAAACATAGCCCAATTTCGAGGCTGGTACTCCAGCTCCCTGATATAAACAAAGCAAATAAGCAACTTTCAGCCCATTACCATATATCAAATTGCTTTGTGATGGATGAAATTTCACTCCTTACCCCAGATGAGAAGGGAGCAAATCAGTATGGCCCAGAAAATCCACCTTTGATGAAGGCCCTGGGTCGGAGGAGGAGACGCAGGCCTACAACATTTATTCTATGCATATTTACAGTCCTTGTTGCACTTCTTCACGGATGCGCAGCGTCTCCTAGTCCATTATTACCAAGCCAAAAGGTTCTCCAGTCAGATAGCACACAGCTCCAAGTATTCCAGGTATACAAGCCGGTTGGCAGTGAACCACCACACAAAATGCCAGGAGGCGGATGCAACACGGAGCTTCTGTTGATGAGACATGAGTTTGGTTTTAGCTATGGCCATCCGTTTGTCGGTAAGTTCTGATTTTCCGGGATTAAATCTTACTTATATCGCATTACCGAACATTGATTCACATATATAAAAGGAAACTATATCCCTCCTCAATGTGATTTCGACACTGTAATCATGACCATGACCGTTACATCAAAGGGCCGCCAGTTCGATAGGCTCGCGCTAATGTTTCTCGGCGATACCGAAGTATTCCGAACTTCGACTGCAGAGCCCACGTCTAATGGTATTATTTGGACCTATGTCAAAGACATGTCACTCTACAAGGCACTATGGGCAGAGCCTCAAAAGCTGATTTTTGATCTTGGGAACCTAATCGACGAAACATACACCGGCCTGTTCGACGTGACGTTAACAGCAATGTTTTCCTTAAGGCTTCATGATATTCGAACGGCAGATATTATTCTTCCTATCTCCGCACGGCGGTCAGCAGCAGATTCCCCAAGTGGCTTTAACATTCCGGAAGATAACGCAACTGTGACACATGTCGTACCGAACGATGCTTCGCGGGCGGTGGTGTCTATATCTGCGTGCGGTCAGTCCACGGAAGAATTTTGGTATAGCAATGTCCTATCATCAGACATATATACATTTAACGAAACAACCGGACCACTGTATGGCCATTCCCCTTTTCGGGAGGTACAGCTCTTCATAGATGGCCAAATGGCTGGAGTTGTATGGCCCTTCCCAATCATTTTCACCGGGGGTATTGCTCCTGGCTTTTGGAGACCGATAGTCGGGATTGATGCTTTTGATCTCCGCGAACCAGAAATAGATATTACCCCGTTCTTGCCTATGTTGACTGATGGCCAAGCTCATTCTTTTGGGATAAACGTTGTTGGTCTCGGAGATATTAAAGATGGAGTTGCAGAGAGCTCAGAAACGGTTGGATCTTATTGGGTCGTAACCGGGAAGATTTTCATTTATCTTGGTGGGGAGGCGACGGGTAATGATTCCGCAATACATCGGCGGAGGGATTCCGGGCCGGTTATTTTGACGAAGTTTGGATCTGATATTACACACGAATGGCAGCAGAATTTAGCAACGGGCGTGAATGAATCTCTATCGTATACAGTTCAAATCTCTAGGTCATTAAGTGTCGCATCCCCTTCTTCGCGTTGGACTCAGAGCCTCAGTTTTTCCAACTCCGCGTCCCTTTCCGATCAAGGTCGGGCGCAATTGACTAAACAGGTGACGGATGCTACGTCAGAGTCTCTTGACTTGATAGGTGAAAAGGACATCATTGTTAGCAAAACAGCCAGCTCCTATCCACTTGAGGTCTACTCAGTGTATCGTGCCAACGCTAGCGGTCTAGAAATCAACGCTTCGTTGTCCCGCGGTTTGCAGTTCTCCTACCAGAGTGATTTCAGTTATTATTCCCCTTATACCCTCACAACAGGCCCATCCCAATTCCGAGCGACGCAGTTTGGCAAAGCCACGTATCAGTCGATGCCCGGCAGTTCACGATCCACCGGCGATACCACAGAGGTGTTCAAAGAGAGTTCAGCAGGGGTTACTTACGACTTAAGAGTCAGGGCGGTTAATGGAACTGTTCTCCAAGGATATGACCAGTCTCTAGCGTTTAACCAATCACTATATCAGGATGGACCACTGGGCAAGGAGAGTATCAAAGCAATGTTAGGCAGAGGCCCAGAGAGGAACAGGCCCTGAGCATCCTCTTCAGGAATGTTCTGCGAATGGAACATCTTGGGAGAAACCACTGGTTGTTATCCGTATTATTTTGTTGTCCCAACAGACCTGGCTGCGTGAAGATCAAGCCATTATCGTTCCCTAGCTCAAATTCATTCCTCTTTTGCACTGCCAGGCCGAGGTCTGTCTTGAAAAATGACCGCCAAGCTGGCCCCTCGGGCACCGGAGATACCATTGGTTGTCTGGTTTTAGGTAAAGTTTGATGCTAGATCGCGATCTGGAATAGAATCAACCACCACGAAAAAAATCCCAACGTGTGGCGAACAAAAATAAACGACACCACCCAAGTTCACCAGCATGATTCTGACTCGGAGTTATGAAGGCACGTGGGGTATATTAATTATACAATGAAAATAATATAGCTAAGCATTGAAATCTCGAGTGCTGCGATGGGTTTTAAGGAGTCGCGAGGGACATAATGAGTTTCGATGAGGGGTTCTAGTAAAATGAAACTAATCTATTTTAAAAATGTATCGGCCAATGGCATACAGAATCGCTATACCTCGAATTGGAAGAAAGCATCCGCCACGGGGTTTGATATTCGGACTCCGCGTTTCTGCTCCCGAATATCAGGGCTCCGACCTCGGGGCGGTAAAGTTAGACTGGATTAAGCTCCCGCGACAATATTTGGTTCTGGACTATTTTCCCGACAAAGGCAATACCTTGTTCCTCCAACCATGAAACAGGAATACACAGCAAGCAAAAGCCAGGGGCAAAATCCCCAGCCTAGGCTGCTGGGATGTGGAGTCCCAGCTTCCGGGGCTCTCCAGCGTCCGACCCACCATCCATGTGTGTTTTTGACACCAAACCGCTTGGCCGAGTTCTTCCCGGAACGACGCAGTACTTTCGACCGTGTCACCCATCCCGGCCGTCATGGGGTTTAATACACATTGCAACTACTGACGTTGCAGTCTTGCCGATGAATCCCATCGGTCATGCCCCGAAGCTGCTTCTTCTCGGGCATGAACCGCGGGGTTAGTTAAATGTCGCTAAGACAGACTCAGTCATCCAACCCGCCGGGTGGTGTTGGCCCACTTGGTGCTCAGAGCCAACGCTGTGGATAGGCCCAGAGCCTGGGAGAAACCACGCCATCGCAAATTCCGGGGTCAAAAACGGGCTAGAAACACCCCGCCTGTTAGCGTGGCATCTGTGGGTGAGCTCCCTACTGCTCCCCAAGCTTTGTTCGCTCCCCATGTGGGAGGTGAGGATAGAAAACCCCCCCGG
>QGQJ01000685.1:0-21322 GCA_003206725.1 Blastomyces emzantsi
AGGTGAGGAGGAGGAGGAGGAGGAGGAGGGGCATGGATCATTCTGCTGAAAAAGCGAATGCATTTTCAATTTTTATCATTTTCGGTTTTATTTTATGCCTTTTCTGCATTATTTCCGCCCACATCACGAGTCATGCCCAATAAATGCATGGATTGGGGTATGTGCAGAACATAAAGTAACCCTACATGTACCAAAGGAGCAGGTGTAAGTAGCCTGAAGGTTTGACGGCTTTGTCTCTATCTGTCTACTATCCGGAAGCTGCAAGTATATGCAATGCATTAATGCATGTTGAAGAAGTAGATGGTCGCCTCTGCGACATTAACATAGGGATGACGGGTGGCTTCGAAATTGCTGCTAGCACAATCCAAGGAAGGCTGGAGAAACCTCGGGAAACTCGAGTGAGCAGAAAGGAAAACGAATAAATTGGCAGAGAGATTCGTCCGTAGAAGCAGCAAGTAGTCTGGCAACTTTTTGTTGGCTTGTGGTGGCCATCAATTGGGTACCATTATTAACAACATTTCTTTTTATGATCCAGGGACTGCAAAACGGAACGGTGGCTGTCATAACTTACATCCTATCTATCCTTGCCTTGTAGACGGGCAAAACGGCAGAAACTCCCAACTTCGCTCGGACAGGGGTTTAAGAGACAGACATCGACGCCAACCCCAATTATTTATGCAAAACATCCTTCCTGATCCCTAACCCTTGCTAGGCGGCTTTCCACCTCCAGCACTTTGCATTTTTGCCCAACTCATCGACCATCGTCTCCCCGCTGGCTTCATCATTCAGAGGAGGCCTGCAACGCCCTGTTTCGTGAAGTGCTGCTCCCTGCGGTGCAAAGGGGCCAACCTCGGTTGTTCACACATTTGCACATATTTTGTAGCTTTTCTTTGCAAGTGAAATAATAAATGAACTTGCTCCTCGTGTTTCACGGGAAGGGAGAAGCAAAAAAAGGACGACCCGGATTATTACCCCCCATACTCGCATGTCGATGCCAACTTTTTTGTGAAAAGCCAAGGCGCCGGCAGGCCCCCATTGTCCAGGAAAACAAATTCAGAGCGCACTGTTACCATGGTCAGTGCTTGCTTGGACTGTGCCCAGCCCGACTTTCAGGCTACCAGAAACCGGACACCCAGACGGCGCTGGACACGGGGGCCATCGCGTGTGCGCTTGTAAAGAATGGCGGGCCAAACCTTGTAACAATGGTCTTTCACTCATTACGTGAAGGAAGTGGATTTTGCCAGAGCCAGAAAGTCATAGTTTAAGCAAGGAGAGGATATGTCGTCCATCAAATAATAGTAATAACAACATTATTAACCCGCGGTGAGCATGCTCATAACCACAGAAAAAGTATAGGTTATTCTTAGCTACTATGTATGTAATCTGTACAAGTAGTTAACTTAAGCGGCGATAAATAATCCAGCTGAGGCTCAAGCAATGCGGCTCTTACTCATGATTACTCAACTTACAAAGTTACTAGTGTACGGTAATAACAGTACGAAGAGGGTCTGCGGGCGCTCAACAGCAACGCCGCTCCAGTCTGTGCCGTAGGGAGGGGCTTGCTTGCCCCATCTCCCAATCGCCCAAGTTCCAACGAGGGTCAAAGCCCCGAGTTGCAGCAAAAAGCGGCCCTTTTCAACAAGCTAGTCTCGTTCAAGCTCGTTAGAGGGTTACAATACCAGTGCCAGGGCCTAGGGCCTGGGCAACATGGCGTCGTCCACTCTCTCCTTTGGGCCCAGTACCTACTATGTAGGGGGGAAGAGAGTGGGCGCCCACCACCAATCCAGCACGAAAAAAAGTGCTCCCTTCACTTCCACAGACTCTTCTTCACCCACCACAGTCAATCACTCTAGCGCCGTGCACATCTTGCACGGCTTGCCTACCTCAAAACTGCTGGCAAGCCTGGTGCTACTGCGATCACCAGAAAAGATTTGTGTCCGGCCAGAAACTTTATACAGTACAACTGTTCACCATACATACAGCGTACATTACATTACCCCCCTGCACCCTTATTACGGCTCCATACCGAAGTACCTTAGGTATTCGGTACAGTGAATTCTTTACCTTACGATACGCGTACAGACCAACCAGCCAGACATCGCCCGACCCGCCAGAACTCAAGTCGCCCAGCATCCATCCATCAACCTCACTCAACCTCAAGTCTTTGCTCTCCCGTCAACCTCCTCCCCCTCCCATCTCCTCTGCCTCCCCAGAGCTCAGCAATCAAATAGCATACCCTTTTGCTACGAAACCAAATCTATTTCTCAATCTTTCTTTTTCTCCTTCTAACCTCTCCTTCTATCGGCCTTTGTTGATCGACGTTCCTTTGGCTTCACTACAGCCCACCAGCTGGGCAACTTTTGCCTCCCGTTGCATCGTCTCCCGCCGCAGAGCCTGTGTCCATCAACGACCATTCCTGCAACACTTGCCCACCCATTGTCTGCTTACATTGTCTCATTTAACAACTTCTCTGTTAGCCAACTTCGACCGTCCCGGGCTGAAGAATTTCATTTCCGTACCCCCACTTTCCGCCTTCGTCCACGAGTCCACCTCTGCCTCCGAAGCCGTCAACCTGCTTCGTTCTCGCCGCCTTTTAAATGTGCAAGTGAATCGCCCTTCAAGGCTTCGATTGCAGGGCTAGATAGCTGGCCTACTACCTCCTCGCAACGAAAAAAAAAAAACAATAATAAACAAAAAACCACTAAAAACAAAATAGAGCAACCTCCGATCGTGTTACGGATGACCAACCAAATTATAAGGGATGAGGATTTAACACTCATCTTCTGGTTCGCTCAACAGGAATGGTGATTTTTATCATGCCTCGATTTCCGTGGACGTTCCTGTAACAGTGACTCGGATCGCCCGCACATTTCCTGCACGACGACGATAGCGAGGATACGAGGTGCTTTTCAATCAGGATAAAGAAACATCGGAAAGGCACGGTAGACAAACGAAAGCTAGAAGCAGTTTGTTTCACAAAGATGGACCGTTCAAGGAAATCGCCCGTCAGGTCATCGAATGACTCGGACGGTCGAGGTCGACGAGGGTCACATCAATCCCTCGATAGCTCTACGCTCTTAGAACGTCAAGAAGTTTCAGACACCCCTGGTCCTGGTAGGACGTCGAGGTCACGGAGATTCTCCCTCACAAGTGGCACCAGCTCAAGACAGATGTCTGGCGGGATAAGTCGCCAGAGGGGCACTCATCCTGATGGCCGACTAGAGGAACGCCGTGGTTTAGCCCACAGACTTCATGTGTTCCCTTTTCGCCCACACTCTTCGAACGCATCTCGGAGCTCGTCAACCAACACTTCATCAAGCTCGTTACTCTCCTTAGCAGACCATGCTGGTCTGGAACCTGCGACGGACTATTCGAGCCCCTACTTTGGAACATCTCCAGCACAACATTCGACAATTCCAAAAGTCCCTGAATCATCCCATCCTCCCCTAAGCCCTTTATCGGAACATCCCACTCCGTCGCATCGCGCTGGGCACTCAGTCAATGACCTACCGGTTTATCCGGACCAATCTTACGCTGTTCTTCAGTCACAAGTCCACCCGACTCGCGCCCAACCGCACCTCCGCTCACGCAGCTCCTACCCATCACCCTACCCCTTATCCTCCTCGGGTCCATCATGGCCTACTCGAGATGCTGGCTCTCGCGTACAAGGCTCGCGCACCACTGGGAACACGCCGATATCGAGCCCTGGCCTTTTCTCCTCTCGTTCCTCTCATCCATCTCCACCGAAAACCGCAGAAGGCCGTACTTCGTTTTCTTACCTACATCCCACCCATCTTCAAGAACCAAAAGAGTGAGTGCTACTTTAGAAATTTTTTATAATGTTCCTCCGCAATGCCAAATCTTTTTGTTATTTGATTGCTCGATATTAGAATGAGCTTATCTCTAATATATGGATTTACAGAACACACACAGTTGAGGTTGATCGCGACATGCTCACCGGCAACAAGCTAATTAACGAGTACGAGATCCTCGATGAATTGGGGCGAGGCGAACACGGTAAGGTGAAACTTGGCCGCCATATGAGGACTGGAAAGAAAGTAGCAATTAAAATCGTCCAAAGATATTCGAAGCGTCGTCGGTTAGGTAAATTGGGCAATCCCGAAGATAAAGTCAAGAAGGAGGTTGCCATTCTCAAGAAAGCTAGACATGAGAATGTTGTCAGTCTGCTAGAGGTTATTGACGACCCAAACCAGCAGAAGGTTTATATTGTGTTAGAGTATGTGGAGAATGGCGAGATCGTCTGGCGCAAGAAAGGCCTTCGGGATATTGTGGCCACGGATAAATTCAGGCTTGATCACGAGAAGCAAGGAATTCCGGATTCTCCCTTTTTCATAGAGGAGATTCAGAGGCAATACCAGCTAAAACGACAGAAAGAAATTGCCCGTAAGAAGCGAAGGTCAATTGCGCCACAGTTCTCGGGTGTTCCTGCGTGGAGTTTGGAGCACGGTGGAGTATCGGATGACGAAATGGGCCCTGAGATCCCGCCTCCCATTCATGACGGCTCCGCCACGCCCGAACTAGCCAGCAAATCTTTCACCTCTGCGAATGAGCTGGATAGTAGGCTACGTGATACGGTTCTGGCAGCCGTGGAAGGAAGCATGTATGGTGCATATGCGGCCGAGGCTCAACTTGAACGACGTCAGAGTACAGTCTCTAGCCTTTTTACTTCTCACTCTTCAGAGCCGGAACATCTGTCCGATGACGATGAGATGTATGTCCCATGCTTGACGCTGTCCCAGGCCCGATGTGCATTTAGAGACTCTGTGCTTGGACTCGAGTATCTTCACTACCAAGGTATTATACATCGCGACATTAAACCAGCAAATCTACTTGTTACAGGAGATCGCCGGGTGAAAATATCCGACTTTGGTGTATCCTACCTAGGGCGACCTCTCCGAGATGGTGATGAGGAGCGAGTTGCGGAGACAGATGCTACCGAACTCGATGATGCCCGGGAGCTCTCCAAAACGGTTGGAACGCCAGCTTTTTATGCACCGGAGCTCTGCTATACAGGATCGGAGTTTGAGGACCAAATTGGCAACGTTCCGAAAATTACGGGTGCGATCGATGTTTGGTCACTAGGTGTTACACTATATGGCATGATTTTTGGAAGACTACCATTCGTTTGCGAGGATGAGTATAAATTGTTCCACAGTATCGTGAAGAACGAAGTGTTCATTCCACGTAAACGTCTAAAAGCAGTTGAGGTGGACACCCCATCCAGCTGGTCTTCGAACCCTCAGCATGTGATGAACAGCAACAAGCGAACAGATGATGAACTTGTCTATGAAGATATCGATGATGAGTTATATGACCTTTTGACGCGCTTACTCACGAAGGATCCTTCCAAGCGGATAACTTTGAAGGAGATTAAGCATCACCCTTGGGTGCTTCGTGATATCCCTGACAAGCAGCGATGGCTCGAAACGACCGATCCGAGTTACCAGAGCAAGGGTAAGAGGATCGAGGTCTCGAAAGAGGAAGTCACACAGGCTGTCACTAAAATGCCATTTATCGAACGAGTTCGGTCAAATGTGGCTAAATGGGGCGGCTCGATTTTTGGACGATCGAAAGATGGGCGGAGACGGGCGCCTACTATAGCTACTTCTAACACGATGATATCTTCTTCATCCTCGAATAGTGTTGTTTCTTCCAAGGACAATGACATTGAAGACAGCAGCAAAGTTCCGTTCAAATTTGACTCGGAGCCCTGGTCTCCTCTCCGAGCCATCAGAGATAGCGAACGCCCACTTTCGTACAGCTCGCTTGCGAGCCCCATCTCGTCCGAAGACCGTGGCTTCTCCAGAAGGGGCAGCAATGCCAGTTCAATCTCATTTCCGAAGGACCAGCTCCCAAGTGCAGGACGCCGCCCCAACCTTTCCGACAGATCATCATCGACGTTTTCGAGTTCTGGGTCCACCAAGACGATCCGTCCGTTAACTACGGATGTGGCTCCGGTACGGCCTCGAACAACAACACCTATCTCCGAAACGCTACCAACGTCTAGCATTAGCGGGATTTTAGGGGGAGCCGGACGTCGTCTAGGATGGGGTTGGCAGAACCCTGATTGGCGAAGTGAGAGATCTCCATCTATAGGTGCTCGATCAGTGGATGGTGACGCCCATTCCGGTCCAGTTGTTGCAGTTAGTACAGCGTCCGCCACAGGCGTTGTCCAATCTCCTGACTTAACCCGAGGCCCATCATCAGTCTCTCTTTCATCATCATCATCATCGGTGAGCCATGATGAACCCACTGGAGCAAATACCTCATCACGCCGCCAATCCCTCTTCCATCAGCAAGTTCCCGATGCCCCAGCTGAATCGTTCCACGTAACACGCGAGACACTGCTGCGGCAACGAATGCAGCATCAAGATCGCAAGCATCACCCTCAAGGAGGCTCTCCGCTGTCCAAGGATTCAACTGAACGCGGCGGCTCGTTATCCGCTCGAGGAACGCTTTCCTCTATCGATACTGAATCGCATCGAACAGGCCGAGAACAAAGCTTGTCATTCAAGTATCCGGTAGGAGAGCCAATCACCTCACCTCCGTCAGCGCTCACCATATCCTCATCGTCGGCCGACGAGCTCACAAGCGGGATGTCGCATTCCGCCTCGCACCCTAGTATTCCATCAGTGATCTCGGGCGCTTCGTCTCTATCTGCCGATGGGTTTTACACCTACAAGGCGGAGAGGGAGAAGGCGCTAGATAGCTCGGGGCACGTACCACCGCTTCTTCGCACTGGAGACACAGTCACAGCTCGAAAAATGCAGGCTGACAGGCCGCATGACGATGAGTGTAGGTATGACTGCGATGACGAGGATGATGATGAGGATTATGAATCGGAAGATGAAGGGATTGTTTTCGGGAAACGGAGTTCGTGTCCAGTCGATAACTCGAAGAAGATGACATGAATTGGGTGCATGGGAGAGGTGGTTATATCCATTTTCAATTCCTCTCATTGGATAAGCTTGTTTATATATACCTTTTGACGTTTTTGGTTTGGAATGGGTTTTATTTTTAATTTTCATTCTTCTTTTTCTCTATCTGCATGTTTGGGCAAAGGGTTGGGGAAGCATGCATATACCTAGGCGTTAACCATTATTTTTCCTATTTGTCTCTCCTATGTTCATGAACTTGGATTGGGTTTTAGGGAGCCCTTACCTTCATGAACTAAACAGATGCGATCTACATTCTGCATGCATAGCCCACGCACGCACACACACACACACACACACACACACCCACACACACAACGCACATATGCATTGAATGTTCATAATTTCCAAATGTATCGTCTTCATTCATGCCTGCGCTACCTACCTACCTACCTACCTTACCTTTACCTTTATCGCGTCGTAATGCAGCCTCACCTCTCCCTCACCCCCTTGCCTTCCTTTTTATACATAAAAAATATAAGGAGGGCCACACCACGCTACAAAATACTATAAAATCGAGGAGAAACCGAACGAAAGCCCAGTTCCGAGCCTATCACACCATCCCGTTGCAATATTACTTTCCTCTCTCCTCCGTCCCTCTTAACCCGCTCCGGCTGTGGATATGTGTTAAGCCTTTTGCTTCTTTTCCCTTCCATTTTGGTTTCGCTATTTTAGTTACCCATCTACATACGCATAGCTTTTTCAAGCAAGCGCAGGAAAGGAAATTGGTTGGGTTCTTCTACGGATAGATTGATTAGGTCATTAACAAGTTGGTCCTCTGGATTGCTTTTTTTTTGAATCTCCGAGCTTTTTTCCTTCTCTCTGTAAAATATACAGAGTATGTCAGTTTTAATCTATGACTGCGCTTTACATGCTTACGCGATGGTATTTTCGGAACCATTTACTTAATTTCGTAGTAACACTTTTGTTGGGGTTTTGGATTCGTGTTCATATGCTGTTCAGTTTGTGCTACAGCAGCAAATCAAGCGATCTTCTTTTTCGTGCAAGTACCCTCCTCTGTTTTATTCGAATTTGAATCACTCAGTTCGTTCGTCTATATCATAATAGGTGCATTATCAAGTATATTAAAAGTTATAAAGTAAATTTCTAGTCTCCCTAATCAAGCGTGCTGCTAAACCTGTGGAAAGACTGAATTTTTCACCCCCTCTTCCCCAGAAATGTCAACGCCGCTCCAATCAACGCATTGATCCCCACCCGCATAGTGGGCTGTATAACCGGCGCATAAAACGGCGAATGATTCACAGGAACATCCTTCGCAATCGTCCCCTTGCTCTCCGCCTCATCCCACACCTGCGGATCCACGCTGCCAAAAAACCAAAAGCAACTCGGCTTCCCCACCGCCGCACCCAGACACCCAAAGTCCTCCGACACATTGCTCCGCGGCCAATCAGGACGGAAGCGAAACAGCCCCCCACCCTCCCCGGACCCGCCATCACCAAACAGCTGCTTAAACGTTACCCCCAGCCTCTCCGTAACCGCCCCATCGTTCACCGTAACCGGGAAACTCAACGTCCGCGTAATCTCCGGCTCCCTCTCCGCCCCGCTCGCCATGCCCTCCGCTCGCACAATCCGCTCCACAGACGCCAGGATCTTCGCGCGCGTCTCTTCGTCCGCCGTGCGCACATTCACTTCCATCTCCGCCGTGGCGGGGATGATATTCGGCGCGCTGCCCGCATGCAGGCTTCCGACGGACACGACGCCAAGCTCCTCGACGCTGCCTGACGTCACCTCGCGGCTGGCGATGGTCTGCAGCCGCACCACGGCGCTGCTGGCCATGACGATCGGGTCGATGGTGAACTGCGGCATGGAGGCGTGGCCGCCGCGCCCGTGGAAGGTGACCTTGAGACAGTCCGAGGCGGCCATCTGGGTGCCTGGCTTCATGCCGATGGTGCCCGCGCGGGCGGCGAGGACGTGCTGGCCCAGGAAGACGTCTGGGATGGGGATTTTGCGCGGGGAGGTGGGGGAGAAGAGGCCGTCGGATATCATGCGGGTGGCGCCGTCGCCGCGCTCCTCGGCGGGTTGGAAGAGGATTACGAGCGTCCCGTGCCAGCGGGCGCGGAGGGGGGCGGATGTGAGGGCCTCTGTTGCGGCGAGGAGGCAGGTCATGTGCATGTCGTGGCCGCAGGCGTGCATGGTGGGTTTTAGTTTGTTGTCGTCATTGGCATCCTGGGTTGTTTGTTTGCTGGCGTAGGGGAGGTTGGTTTGCTCGTGGACTGGGAGGCCGTCGAGTTCAGCACGGAGGAGGACTGTTGGGCCTGCTGGTTCATTCTGGTCATCGTTGCTATTGCTGTTATTTCTGAGGACGGCGACGACGCCGGTGCCGCCGATTCCTGTGTGGATTTGGAGATCTGGGATGTTCAGCTGTTGGAGCTTGTTCGCGACATATTTGGCAGTGTTGTATTCTTGGTGGGAGAGTTCCGGGTGGGCGTGCAG
Source organism: Blastomyces emzantsi (assembly GCA_003206725.1). NCBI lineage: Eukaryota > Fungi > Ascomycota > Eurotiomycetes > Onygenales > Ajellomycetaceae > Blastomyces > Blastomyces emzantsi. The sequence goes on from QGQJ01000685.1 coordinate 9,411, forward strand.
ATGTTTGTACAGCTCTTCATACGGGGCGAGAGCCGGACGGTGCAGCTCTATTACCTGGGATATTTCCTCCACAGTAAAAGAAGCCATGGTAGTTGAAGCTATGCAAGGTGATGGATGGGCCTTGGCTAGCACCGTGTATAGAGAAAAGGAGAGTGGCTAATTGGCTGGATTGATTGATTTAATTCAGTCTAGTTGAATTTTTTGTCTTCCCACGACCACCATAGTCCTCGGAACGGACAGCGGTTCTTTATATGTAAGGAACACAGCGGCCTGCTCCTCGGGTGAGTGATTTTCATTTCTGGGGTTGTCTCAGCCCAATTGCATGCGGGGTAGAAAGATGGGGTCGCCCGGATATGCCCCTCCAGGATCATCCGTTTGCTTCGCTCGGAGACATTTTCGGCGGTGATGTGCTATTCCGATCAGATAGTTAACCAAATCTAGGTTATCTAAGATCGTAACTATGATATCTACCCTTTAGCCTTGGAAGTCATGGAGGGGTGCCCAGGCTTAGAGAATTACCGCATTTGGCAAAATCGATTAGGGCTAGGAGGCTAGCTCGAATGATTAGTCATCAGGTGTTGTCCACAAGGACTTGAACGGAAGCAGGAAGCAGAAAAGTCGACCTCGCTAAGGGCTGAGAGAGAAAAAGTACCTGGGTCTTTTCTACGTTTTGAAGCTAGTGTGCGTCTCCAAATTAATCGGCTTGCGGGTTTAGATAGGCAACATGAACGCGGTTTGGCAATACTGACCAGGTTCACCAATTTGATATTCTATACAGAAGAGCCATGACTTAACGGCAGCGCAACACGATGCGATCACGCAAGGCACGGAGGAATGTTAAATTGTAAATGTATAACTAAATAGGGGATAGAAGGAAATAATGTAGAAGAGTAATAATGTAAAAAAAAAGGGCAAGAAACAGGGGGAATAGGGGGAGACAACAAAGGTGAAACAGGGAGATTTCGAAACAATAGTCTTGATGAAACCAGAGACAGCTCCGCAGCAACTTAATTACAAAGTACTCGGTAGTCATCGACGAAACATAGGCAAGGTACACTCGCCAGTCTGCCTTGCCACAAAAACAAGGGATAAGTAGACACTGGGCGCCAAGCTCAAGCTCAACTCTCAAGCGAGGGCAGACGGAGGATTTGGAGGAAACTGGTAGCCGGGAACCGGGAACCTGTACAGATTAGAGCAATCCTGAACCTCCCTGAGGCACAAGACCAGGCACGCCTGCATGGGCGCGTTTGGCTTTGCACGCCGCCGGCACTATTTATAGATTTTAGCTTCGGTGGAGAATCGCATCATCATCATCATCATCATCACAGCCCATGGCTTCCACGAGTCTGCACAGCTTTTTCCAGGGGCTATCATCCCGGTGAGATTGGTGATCTGTGGTCTAACATGTTAGTACGCCTGGGCGCATATTTACGCGGGAATGAATGAATGAATGGATGGATGGATGGATGGATGGCTTTATAAATCCATTAAAAAAAATAAACAATTAAAAGAAATCCAACGAGCATGAGAATCAATTATAAAAACTTTCATTACTAATTTTATTTATTTGACTTATTGTTAAATGTCACAATGATAGCGCGAACTTGATATTATCATTTCAGTCCTCTCAAAAAAATCTCATCACTGCAGACAGAGCCTTGGAACACAACAACACAAGCATAGCAATAGCATGCCACAGCTTGCCTTGCAAAGACAACAACTCCTATTCCAGCTCAGCCAACATGCATCGGAGTTTAATAATACCCATAACGCTCGTTTCTGAATCCAGGGGGAATGGAAAAAAAAAAAAAAAACGGCCATTTCGTCACTCCTGAATAGCTACATAACTCTATACTCTGTCCCGGGGGAGGGGGTGCGCCTCAGGATGACAATGACATGCATTTTCATTCAAAAAGAGAAAGTTTGCGAATAATATGCATGTGTTGATTGTTTTCTCTAGAGAGAGTACGGATGGCCCGATAGGCTTTTTTGATGAAGTTATATGATGATGATGATGATGATGTTGTTATTCTATTCCATCTATGTTTCGAATCTCAGGTCTTTTTTTCCTCGTGTGCGCGTGGGAGATAGCCAGGGGAAGAGAGAGAGAGAGAGAGAGAGAGAGAGAGAGAGAGAGAGAGAGAGAGAGAGGAAGAACGGGAGCCAAGTCATCGATAAGATGAACCGAAGTTGCACGATATCTGTCCGACCTCTCAGGGAAATGCTGCGTTTCTTTGATAACGGGACATCTGTGAAAGGAGGGCAAGGGGAAGCGTGATGTTGGAAGGATCTTTTGGTGTTTGTTGTTTCTTCTTGCTTTCATGTCTGTGTACTGAGATAGGGAAAGATGAGAGATGAGGTGGAGAAGAGAGAGACAGAGAAGGGAGGGAAGGGCAGATTTTCTGGCTCGGAGACGGGACCGTCTTGAAGGATAAATTGGATGCAAATGCCCAGCTCGTATGTTAGATATTATATGTGCTAAACAGTAGTAGTGTTTGTAACAAAAACAGGTATACATTGGCAGATCTCATAAACCACCCGAAAAACAAAATGATATCTCCAAATCTCACTATGTCACAGTTCCCCCCTGAATCCATTCTAAACATCGTCTCGTCAAATTTTGGAAGCCCAGAAGTTCAAGGCAGGCACCTACTCCCGGGGAAACAGCCCCACTCATCCCAACCGCAACGCGAAACCCGCCCCCGCCTCAGGTCCGTTCGCATCACCACCGCCCGCTCCAAAGACATTCGCAAAATCCAACCGAGGCGCCTCCTCTCCCCTCTTCGGCGCCTCCGGTGTCTCCCGCCTCCGTCTCTTTTCCATACCAGCCTTGGACGGGAACGTGGGGAACATCTCTTTCGCTTTGGGTTTGGGATCTTCGCGGAAGTACGGGTGTGAGAGGCATGTTGCAGCGTCCGGGCGGGAGGCCGGATTGAGCGCGAGAAGGTGGGAGAGGAGGGTTAGGCCGGCAGTTGTGAGGTAGGGGAATTTCGAGCGGGGAAGGAGGGTGATACCAGCGTCTGAGGTTGTGGTGGGCGGAGCACCGCTGGTGGGGAGGCGGAGGGATTTGGCGTTGGGTAGGGAGCGGAAGGAGGGCCAGGTTTGGGTTGTTGGCGGTCCCGTGAGGGCGAAGATCTGTGTGAGTTGAATGTTAAACCTCGCGATTTCAATCTCTGATAGATGAGATGAGCTTTGTCGGAACAGTCGGTCGTACCTTGGATAGTTGGTCTACTTCATTCTTCCCTTGGAATAACGGCTCCTTCGTCAAAAGCTCACCGAATATACATCCGATACTCCACATGTCGATCTCCGGTCCGTATTTCTCTGCTCCAAGTAGAAGCTCCGGGGACCGATACCATAACGTGACTACGAGCTGGGTCAATTTTGGAGGCGGGTCGCCGTAATATCTCGCCATTCCGAAGTCCGCAAGTTTGATTTCCCCTCGATTGTTCATCAGTAAATTCGACGTCTTCAAATCGCGGTGCATAATCCAATGCGAGTGTAAGAATTCCATTGCGGAAATGATCTGTAGGAGTAACGTCTTCGTTTCTGACGGTAGGAACGGTTCGCGCATATCGTCGAGGAGCGTCTTGAGGTCATGTTCGACGAAATCCATGACGAGGTAGACGCTATTAGAGGGAGGGAGGTACATGAGGAGACGAGCTGGTTAATGATTTCCGGTATCCGGGCTTTTCAGAAGGACTTGTATATAAATAAACGTGCGGACTTACTCATCCATGCTATTGCCCATCACGACTTCGCGTAGATGGACGACATTTGTATGCCTGGACTCAAGCAGGGTTTGGATCTCTCGCAGGCCGGTGATTGGAAAACCGTCGTTGCAGTGTTCCATCTTCAATCGCTTCAGCGCAACAATCTCGCCGGTTGCCAGCTCCTTCGCCCTCGATACCAGGCCATATGACCCTTCTTCAATGCGATTTAGCCGCTCGAAATTGTCCACATGCCTGCACGGTCCCCATTCTGGGGCGGGAAATCGCAACAAGGGAATAGGTTTCTGATCAACAGTAATGTCGGCCTGCGATTCTGGTTCATTCGACAACCTGCGCCGTTTGGTTGGCCTCCCTGAATCACCATTTATGCCCTCCTCTTGAGCTTGCAAAGAGCCATTTGTCCCCTGGTCACCATGTTTTTGTGCAAGCAGTTGCTGGGCCTCCGCTTGCTGGCGCTGTTTTTCTGCCTTAATCCGTCTCCGCTCCTCCTTTTCTTGTCTTTTCTGCTCAAGAAGAGCTTCTGTTTCGGCATCATCCTCTGCCCATCTTGATTTCGGCGCGGTCGACATTGTGTGTCCCGATGGCAATGTGAAGATGGGTCTATATTTGTTCTTCTGTAACATAATGTTGGGACGAGCTGATTTCCTTGTTCGGTACCCGATGCTCCCGGAGCGGATCTACTTTTATACGGTGTGGGTAATTGGCCGGGGAAAAATCGCCTTCGGGACATTTGGGCTTTGGTTTCTAAGCAGGGCCAACCCCACTATTTCCAAGGTTGCTGCTGTCTCCTCCTGTCATGGAGTTTGGCATCATGGAGATCAAGAGCAGCTTCTCAGAATTGCCTTTGTATGCTTTATCTCACCCTGCAGTCAACAGCGGCAGGACTACTATCTATTGAAACGATATCGAGTTCGCGATCGATTGACGCCAAGACTACATTTTTGTGCAGCAACAATGATGCAACCATTTAAGGTACCATGAGCCGCCTTAGGCTTGTCAAAGAGGGGTTTAATGCTAATTGGAAAAGGATAGGCCACATTTTCGGTGCCTCTAACTTGCGATGCCTGTATCGAAGAGGTATCCAAGCCCCTCTACGCTCTTGACGGTAGGTGGCATATACGGTCAATGCTTTATCTTCCTAGTACCGCAATCAAAACATACGGCTCATGGCGGGAATTATCTAGGGGTCAAGAACGTGCAAGGTAATTTGAAGGACCAGGTACTCCTCGTTGAAGGCACGGCAGCGCTTTCTGCCATTGTTGCTGCAATCCAGAGTACTGGTAGAGATGCTATCCTTAGAGGAAGCGGATCCTCAAACAGTTAGTCCCGCCTCCCGGGGCACACCCCCTGCCCCTTGTATTTTTATTCTCTACTATACACGAAGGGCTCACCGCTTACTACTTTGTTAAAATTTTTTTTTGCGGAACAAGATGCTTCAGTATGTATCCTAGAGACACACTCCAGTATCGTACAGAATTCAATCCGTGGACTTGCGCGCATGGTCCAAGTTGCCCCGAAGTTGACACTCGTTGATCTTACGATAAACGGCCTTCCGCCTGGGAAATATTGGGCCACGGTACGTGATGCGGGAGATATCTCCCAAGGACCGGCATCGACTGGTGGCATATGGGAAGCTCTGAAACAGAAAATCCAAGGGTCGGAGCCGGCCCGAGGAGTATTTGGCGAGGTAGAAGTGGGCAGCGATGGAAAGGGGAACGCCTTCCTTGACCGTCCAGTTGCCGTATGGGAGTTGATTGGAAGAAGCATGGTTGTGTCAAAATCCAAGGAGGGACCGTTCCAGAAGGAAGATCCAAACACGCTTGTTGGGGTTATTGCTCGCAGCGCTGGCGTATGGGATAACGATAAGATGGTTTGTTCTTGTTCTGGGAAGAACGTATGGGAAGAACGAGTCGAGCAGGTTTCGAAGGGAATGATGTGAAGAATCGTTGTGGATAGTCCCGTGTGTAAGTTGGCCGTAGGTAATTTGGGGACTGTCTGGCTTCTTGGCCCCTTGGAGGGTACTCCCAAACAATGCAGTTGTTTGAGCCCTGTGGTGGGGTTGAAGGGCCTTTGTGTGAATAGTAATGAAGGGCCATCCTGATGGTGGGGGACGGCTAGGAACTGGCTAAACTTGCGATTTTAAGTTGGCTGAAAAGATGATACCATATTTAATAGCAAGCAATTGGAGGCGAAAGTGGAATGATACTTGCAAAAATAGCGGCTGTCAAGGCATTCCAGGACTGAGCATCATGCGTCTGCGTCTAGTAGAGGTCGAACCCTGACACTCAGATCAAACCCAGACTGCCGGAAACTCAGCCATCGAGATGCGTTGGATGTGACATCGCTATATAAGCGTTGGGCAATGCAGAAAATGTTAACTTTTCTCATATCAGATCATGGCATCTGCGGGATCGGAGTTGAACAAGCAACACTTACCGACTTTTTGTCTAACCGTCAAAGCCATATTCCGTACGGATTACATAGTACTCCGTCCTTGAACCTCCACCCGTCCATGATTGTAGCTAGCCCCTCTCGCGTTGGCCTGTAGACATGGGTGGTTAAGCGCCCCTAAATGTTCCCAGTCCCCGCCAAGCCCGTCCACACAGGCTGGGCATCTCACACGAACAACCAACCACCGGCAGCAGATGCCATGCCATGCCATGCCATGCCATGTTCGCTCGCTCTTCGGCCGCGAGTGTCAACAGCGTAAGAGCCGGGAATATCCTGTTGTTTGTTAACCTTGCTGCCTTCTGGACCAGCCAAATGACAGTCGCAAAGGGTTATTTTCTACTCCCCAGGCTCCCACGCCTCTGGATGGAACATCCTCTTCTAGCCAAGGCAAGGCAATACGTGATCTCCACCCAATTCCTTGCTCTGGCAAGTCACATACCGTGTTTCGTGTCCCTGGCGGATCCTGGCTTTGGTGCAGCACCTTGGGCTTTGTGATACATAACCCCTTCTGGCCTCCTGCGACAATGAGCATGTTTAGACGGCTCGCCCCGCTGCCCCTTGCTCGGGTCGAGACCAACATCAACCACAGGGGGACAGCCCCTCGTCGCCTTCAGAGAGGCCGCTGTCATTCTAGCCAAATGAGGACGATGTCCGGCTTTTTTTTACTCGCTTGGTCTTGAACAACCTTGTTTTTGGCTGCATCGACACGACCTGACGGGCGGCAATTTGACTCATCCCATTTGACTGATTCTTGTGTATTCTAGTGGTTTATTTTTTATCGAGCACGAAGGCCTCAAGGAATATCGACTTGCAGGCTGACCCTCCTACGATAACAACCGTCTCTATCTCCTCGTACGGCTTATCGTTGATTGAACCGTTACTCCTATTTTCCGTATTCGAGTCTTTCACCTGCCGTTGTCTTGGGTTTTGCTAGAGCGCAGATATCCAAATATCTTTCTGGAAATCCTTTGAATTGCCGATTTGTCGCTCATTATTGATTTGGAACCAGACAGAACTAGCTGACGGGCACGAGAATAATGGCTGTCTAAGTCTGCAAGCTGCATCTTGGCCTTAGGATATTTAGCAAGCAGCTCGAAGGCCCTGTCATACCTTACCCGAATACTCTCCTAGGGTATTGCTCGGCGGCTACCTGGTTAATTTGGCAGGCTGGGACCCCAAAAAGCGAGGATCAACTGCAAGCCATTCCGCTAATCACAGCCATCACGCGCCCAGGGAACCCCCCTTAGGCGAATTGGCGAAGAGAGAGTGGCCGGTTCAGCCACCTCGAGATAGATAATACGCCTGTCTCTCTTCATCTTTCGTTTCTCCCTCTAAAACAAATCTTCAGCATAAACTCGACAAATATCTAGCATCGAGAAAAATCGCCTTTTACGAGTTGTATATTATTCTATCAAACTGAAGAACTCTTCGCTAGGGTTTAATTCAAGCCATCTGATAATCAGCGCTTGGGACTGAATAACCGGCCTCGCGTCCGTGCTGCGGGGAACACCGCAAGTTGCCCAAATGTCTTTAAAACAGGTACGGAAATCGCAAAGAAGACGCATTTCGGAGGATTTTGTGTTGATATCCTTCTGATGACTGACTTTTTTTCTTTTTAAATAGGAGATCGAAACCTGGGTTCAAGCTCTTGCGAACTACGATAATAATGAGTTCGAAGAAGCGCTAAAAGTCTTTAATAATATCGCCGATACATCGAAAATCCTCTTTAACTGTGGAGTCATCTACGCAACTCTAGGAGAACATTTTAGAGCGGTACGTTAAAAATGGAGAAATGAAAAATCCAAAATGTTTGGAGAAAGGCTTTAATAACAAAGGTATTAATTTTTTTTGTTCACTTTTAGGTGGAATGCTATCAACGAGCCGTTGCACTGGACCAGTATTTTGCTGTTGCATATTTCCAACAAGGCGTCTCCAACTTCCTTGTGGGCGATTTCGAAGAAGCTCTTGCCAATTTCAACGATACACTGCTTTACCTGAGAGGAAATACGTCGATTGACTATGAGCAGCTGGGGTTGAAATTTCAATTGTACTCCTGTGAAGTTCTATTTAATCGTGGCCTATGTTACATATATCTTCAGCAAACAGAGGCTGGCATGCAGGACCTGCAATATGCTTCAAAAGAAAAGGTTAAGCCGGATCACGAAGTCATCGATGAAGCTATCAAGGAAAACGCAGATGTAGGTCACCCAAGTTCACGAGCTTTGTGCGTTCCCTTGTATGTTTTGGACTAACATGACTTGCCAGGGTTATACTGTATTCTCTATTCCCGTTGGAATTGTATACCGACCAAGTGAAGCGAAAGTCAAAAATCTAAAAACCAAGGAATATCTCGGGAAAGCCAGACTAGTGGCTGCTTCTGACCGTGCAAATGCCTTCACTGGCTTCCAAGGGACCGAAATCAAAAGAAACGCGGTCGACACAGCAAAAGACGACCGGCCGCCGGAATCAATATCATTTGGAGCCTCGAACCTAGTTCAGAAGGGCTTGACCAGCCGTGGAGGCAGACAGCAATCAGAACCACCTATCAGCCGAAATCTGTTCCCACCAACCCCGCCGCCCGAATCGGAGAAACCACCCTCTGTTGCTGGCAGTGGCTCTCCTAGCAATTCCTCTGGTTTGTCAGGACGCGGCCCTCGGCCACCGATGCTAGATTTGGATCGAGCAATACCCACGAACGACTCTGGGGCGATAGGAACACAGAAACCGATGGAGAGGCCGCGAATAGGAACCGTCCGAACAGCATCAGAACCTCGCGGCCCACCCTCCAGACAGTATTCCAACGCGCGGAGTCGTGACCAAAACGGTCGACCTCTGTACCGAGAGACGACCAGACGAATGCAACGGGACTCTAATTTTTCACCTGTAGACGAAGACGCGTACGCTGATGAGGTCTACGACATGTACGCTCAACCTCATAATGGCCGATCGGCTGGAAACACCAGAGGGGCAAGTGTCAGGCGGCAACGACAACAAGCACAGCCCCAACCCCGTTACCTAGAAGATGGCGATTACGCCAGCGACACATACGAAGACGATTCAGCCGACGACGGCGAGTTTGAGATGATGGGTGCCCCTCCTCCACGATCGCACCGGCGGCAACCCTCACGGCGGACAGATGTGCGCAAAATCCGAGCTAAGGTGCATGCCAGTAGTGATGTGCGATTTATCATGATTGGGTCGTCGGTTGGTTATAATGAATTTGGAGCTAAGATTCGGGATAAGTTTGGGTTTAAGCAGCGGGTGCGGTTGCAGATGCAGGACGATGGGGATATGGTCACGATGGGTGACCAGGATGATCTCGATATGCTGCTTTCGACGGCCAAGCAAGAGGCGAGGAGGGAAGGGCTTGATATGGGTAAAATTGAGGTATGTTTCTTCTTTTTTCTTTTTTTCCTCCCGAACTTTATGCGTGCTTCTTTCTTCTCGAAACTCATTTATCCCTGTGTCCGAGACTGACGTAATTTTTCTACTGCAGATTTGGGCGCAAGAAGTATGAAAAGACTTTTATGTATAGATATATCTGCTCTGTCCTCCTGTCTCCATTTTCCACTACAATTCAACACACTTTTTACGAGACAATGACTTTCATATTCCGAGCTTATAATTTACACACGAGTCTACGAGCTCCCGTACTGCATATTATTTGTATACCTCTCCTTTTCATAATAAACCGTTCTATGTTTCTCCCCGTCTCCCCTCCCTAAGTTTTTGATATTATATGGATATTCTGGTTACTTTCCCGTCTTCGTTTTTTTGGTTAGGTTCCATGTCTGCATTCTCGCATGCAGGCAGTACTTCCTGCAAGGATAAAAAATTGCTTAATTAAGCTAACGCTACAGCTGTGTGAGAATGCGGGATTGATTTGTTTTTTTTTTCTCTTCTTCCTCCGTTCAGGCACTTGTTTATTTTTTATTGCGAACTCATCAACTTAGATTTTTTTTTGGATCTATATATATATATATGTAAGCGAATAATTCCCCACAATTCATTCTCCTCTCCTCTCCCAGTTTTCTTTTTCTTCTTTTCTTTTCTTGGTACTTCCTATCTTTCTGTACTATCTTAACCTCGTTCCCCTGTGAACTCTTCTTGGTTATTCTTCCCAGGCAAGAAGTGCCTCCAGGCGGGGTAGGATATTGACGAGCCCAGGGTGAGCAGCCCTCGTGTGGGCAGGTTGTCAGGGGTATTTCCTGAGATACTTCCGTAATGTGGGCACTAGCTAAGCTCATTAATGTCTCTCTATTATATGATATAACTACATAGTTACCACTTCATATTTACAAAATTCTTCCGGTGTCCTCTTGTAACCCGCATGGATTCCATTCTCAACAGCCAACTAACTGTATGACTAAGCACATTCTCCGCAAGGCCACAGTCGCCACAAGCGCAACAAACAAACAACCCAGAGCTTCATCCAACATCCGCCAGCACATCAACACAGCAGCACAGCATGGCCAGCATCAATTGGGCATAAATTATAGGCAGCTTTTCGTGGCATACTCATACACATACACGCATATATCCCCTACTACGCAGATATCTCAAATACCAGCCATAACCAATGCAACGGCAGCGACCGTAATGACGGACATCACCCCCCTCGTCAGCGAGCTCCTCAAGGCCCATGGCACCACGGCGAGTCAACCCAAATCCAAATTTGGGGAAGAGCAGCGGCCGTCAACAGAGACTGTAGATGAGTTCTTGAAGGAGGCGTATAGAATAGTATGTAGAAACAACGTCAAAAACGATGTTTGAATGAGGAGAGGGAGAATGCTTATATTTCTTTATACTTCCAATATACCAAAACGTGCCCCCAATTCTGAGCCGTCTGAAACTGACACCAAACCCGTTGACAGAACGCCCATATAACCTCTCTCCTCACCTACTTAAAGTCCATCCGGCAATCATATCTTTCCACCACCAATCCGCGGACACATTTCTCCCACAATACCCACCCCAATCGCCGCCTTTCAACCACCACCGCCACCACCTCCTCCCCCCTCCAACAACCACCAGACCAGAAACAACACCTAACCGACACGGACCGCGACACAATCGACTCGTCCACCGCCCTCGTCCTCCGCGACCTCTCCAGCTCAATCAGCAACCTCGCTTCCGCCGAAACCCTCCGCCAAGAAACGCAATCGACTCTCCTGCGCAAGAAATTCGGGCTTGATTATAAGAACAGCGCGCTATGGAAGTGGGCTGCCGGTGGAAATCATGTAGAGAAGAGTGTGGGGACGGGTTCGGCTGAGCAGGAACGACTGGAGGAGACGGAGAGGACGCTGAAGACGGTCCGGGAGAATGTGCTGTGGTGGTTGCGGAGGCGGTTGGAGGGGGTTGCGGCGGTGCAGCGGGGGATGGTGGAGAAGAGGATTGAGCGGGTTCGGGAGAAGGAGAAGAGTATATTGTATAAAATGAGTGGTGTTGCTGGTGCTGGTGCTGGTGGAGCAGGTAGTGAGGGGGGGACATTGCCGATGAGGGACCGCGTTTCCGGTGCAGCTGATGTCCCGCCAGATGTGATTGATGAGAAAGAGAAGGCTGAGATTGAATCGAAGCTGTCGCCGGAGCAGCTGCAGTTATTTGCGCAGGAGAATGAGGGGCTGCTGCAGCATTATGAGGATACGTTGGGCAAAGTGAAGTATGCGATTTTGCACTTTTTCCCCCTGTTTTGATTTACCCTCTATTGGTCCCCCAGGGACTCTTCCCCCC
>QGQJ01000686.1:0-15520 GCA_003206725.1 Blastomyces emzantsi
GAATGGGGAATGGGGAATGGGGGCGCCGGCTGAAGGAAGTCTCAAGGTCGGACCGGCGGATAGGAGTTGACTGACAGATAAACAGTGTGAAGGTAATTCAACTGCCTGGGCCCCTTTTTGAAAGGGAATTCCAATTGGAACTCCTTGTCGTTCGTTACCTTGATGGGACGTTTTGGTCAGTCTGTTTACTTGTACGCGGTGAAATGCCAACGCTCGGCGGTCCACTATTTTCCTTCCTAGTTGTTGCTGAGGGCATCTTGTTGAATCTCTTCTGACAATGCTCTTTTTTTTTTTTTTTTCTCTCCCCTTTTTCTTTTTTTCCTTTTTTCCTTTTTTTTTTTTTGCAACTTATGCAGAACGTTGGAGAAAAAGCTCTATTAATAGTTGCCGCACATTGTCCATCCAATCGATATTCACCCAGTGTCCCGGATTCCAGCTGCCAACCATCCCGGCCCGTTAACAAACCGTGGTTTTTCTGAAGCCAAAAAGGCCCCAAAACTGGGTTGGAAAAAGAGGGCAAAAAAAGTAAACATGGTGAACTAGTTCAAGCCATCGGTGAGTAGCGAGTGGAGAACCATGCTTGATCAGCGAGTGGCTGCCACTCGTTGCCAGTCTTTGGGCGGGTTGGCTAATGTCTCCCTAGCGTCGGTTTGTTGAGGCCATCGCAACACCATCATGGGCTCTTGAGCGAAGAGTTAACCTTAACCGCTCATCTCCTGTCGCGCACAACGCCCCCAGGACGACAGGTCCCGACGGAGAAAAAAAAAAATAAAGGTTATGCCCATGGAGACACAGGCAGGGCCAACTCATATTCCTATTTATAATCCTGGGATCCTGGGCCGTTAACAGCCCTATTATCGTGCATAGATCCAGGATGAAAGCCAAAAGCATCCTTGATTCCCAAGCTTCGACTGCGCTCACGCCTCCCTTTATGTTAATTCCTGGTTGGTTTTCATTTCTAGGCCTAGTCTCGAGCTCCTCGTTTATTCCAATTCTTCTTTTGCGATAGATCCTGATCCCTCTTCGTGTCGAATCGCTCATGGAATGTGGTTGGTAAAGTCGTTGCATAATCACTCCGGGGATTCTTTAGACAAACCCTCGGTTTCCGCTTTTACGCACCCCCTCATATCTTCAGCATTCAGTTGCTGATAAGTCCCTAGATTTCTATCTTCTTTTTGATTCCTTTCTACGCTTCATTGTATTGTGACTCCATTGCACTAATTTCTTCGTGGGTGTGTTCAAACCCTCTTGGGTTCCTTACCACCTCTTGTTACTACGACCTGTGCTGAGTCCAGTGTGCTCGTATCATCCATACCTCAAGCTCTTCACATGGATATCAACCGAGCATAGCCATTCTGCTCACTCCGTTGTCCGCTCGATTGCTTTTGCCCATAGTATTTTACATTTACTTTTCCCGCATCATTTCTTTTCCATTTGGATCGCATCACGATAAATCAGCCATCATGGAAGGAAGCGCTTCCCCGTCACCCAAACAGGCAGAAATTCCCCTCACGAGTCCAGCCGTACCTCCGGAGCTAACTCCAAAGAACGTCCCTCAACCAAAGGCCAAAGGTCCAAGGAGACGAACCAAAACAGGCTGCCTGAGTACGTTGAGTTTGGGACGACGTCCTCAAGGGAATACACAAGCTCACTGATTCGCTCTAGCATGCAGAAAACGTCGAATAAAATGCGGAGAGGAAAAGCCCACTTGCAACAATTGCAAAAAATCGAAAAGGGACTGCGAAGGGTATGCCCAGCGTGTGATTTTCAGAAACCCCGTTGGGCCCATGTCCCACATGGGGCACGGCCCAATACCTCCGAATTACCTTCAGCCGAGACCTGGTGCAGATCCCCTACCCTTCATACGTCGTCCTCTCGGCTCCACGACGCTACAAGAGGACGCTTCTGGAGCCCGCCAATCTTTCATTCCGCTGGCACCACGTCCAAGTCAGTATCCTGATGACGTTGTGTATGGTGAATCCCAATTCGTGTCTAACCTGGAGCATCAACCTGGACTTGTGCATGTGCATCCTGGCCAGCAGAGCGGCTCAGGTCCACAGGACTATTACACTCAGCCGTATAATTTCGAAAATGCAAACCAGACTTTCTCACCTCATTCTCAGGCACAGCCAGCTGCCGTAAAGTCCGAGTTTGGCGAAGCTTCGCCCCAGCAGTTCCTTCGTGACGACTCCCTCCTGGATCAGAGCAGCCAGCCTACTATCAGCCCTCAGCATACAACGCACTATCACCCTCATATACCCTCCGAGCAACCCCAAACCGGGCCACTAGTGAGTTGTTTTCTATGGTTGCCAATCTAAGAACATGCGTCTGATATTCTGTAGTACGATCAGTCAAATATAATTCCTTCTCCACAACAACCATACCGTATGGCGTATCTCCTGAGTCTCTTTTATTATTCTCTTCATGTTGCCCTAACAGCTCAGGCACAGACAAACCTCAATACAATACGCATAAAGTCGAAGAACAGCCATCTGTTGACGGTTATGCGCCAAGCTACTCATACCATGATGCTGGCCAACCGGCAAACTACTATTACGAAGAGGAAATTGACGATTATTACGATGTCGAAACCGATGAAGAAATGGAAATCCAAACCAGCCGTAACTACACTGAGCCATACGAGCCACAATCAGCCATCACACAGCAGCTAACATCTTCGTTTCGCTCAACGACTGCTTTCTTACATGACGAAACTTCTCTGATGTCATATACACCCTCCCCGTTTGCATCCCCTCTCATGGATCCTGAGGTGACAAGAATATTCTGTCATTTTATCTCTGCTGTTGCACCGGTGCTGTCTATCTTTGAGCGGCACCCGGTGAACCCGACAGTAATTTTATCCGCGTCAGCTGTCCCACCCTCCCAGCAAAGCCTATGGACTTACACCGTGCCTACCCTTGCACTTAGAAATCAAGGCTTGCTACAGGCAATTTTAGCACTTAGTAGCCATCACATCGCGAAGATACAAGGGCTATCCCTCATGGCATCGTTTCGCCATTATCACTACGCCATCCGTCGTGTTTCCAAGGCCGTCAAACTCCCCGCCCGCCGCAAACAGACAGCAACCCTTGCCGCTACGTTGCTTCTTGGCTTTTATGAAGTCATGAGTGCTGAACACTCGAAATGGAATAGCCACGTGGCTGGAGCTTCACATCTCATCCAAGAGAGTGATTTTGGAAGGATGACAAGAGATATCCGATCGATGAGAGCAAGGGCCAAGCAGGAGCACATGCAGCTTACGCAATCAATGCCGTGGTTGGGAATGGGTACCCCGCATTTCGGCAGCCGCTTTGAAAATGACTTGTTCGCGGATAAAGAAGCTGACACTAACGACGGCTTTATTAGCACTATAATGGGTCGACCCATGAGTTACAATGATTTCGGAGATGCGGAGGGCATAAACCCCGCTACCTCGTCTGAACGGAATCTAACGGCGGGCGATATAGAAGACTATCGCATTCGAAGTGACCTGTATTGGTTTCACTGTAAACAGGATGCGTATCAGAGCATGATCAGCGGGAATCAGTTACTGTATGTTCGACCCAACCATATCTTGTCCCAAAAGCAAGTATATTCACACACTTTCTTTTCATTCCTAGGATACCATATAATCGATGGGGAGCATGTCCACCCAGATCAGGGGTTGGGAAGCTTGATGCTGTTTATGGATCCAACGACCACCTCATCTTGTTAATTGCGCGGACTACGGACTTCGTCGCAAGGGATCGCGCAAGAAAAATACAGGTGAGAAAGCAAAATGGCGGGCGATGGCAACCCCCACCAGGATTCTTCCCGCCTGGGATGGGTCGTGGGGGACCTCCCGGTTCACAACAGGCGCAGGGCGCTGGTGCCCCTTCTCCGCCCGGACCACCGCAAGGCCCACCAGGCCACCCTGGCGACACATCACCATCGAGCAAGAATAGGGATAACAGCCCGCCAATGTACGGAATGGTCCCAAATACAGGACCTGTCCGCCTCCCTTCGGGCTTCGCTGAAACGTCCCGTCGATCCCCATCCCCGAAATCGGATAACGAGAGCGATGACCTCGAAACGCAAACGGCAAAAGCGGAAGCGGAGTGGAAAGAAATCGTCGCGGCCTACGATACCTTTGAAAAAGCATTGGGACCCGGCTTCGTGCCGCTACCAGCGGACAGCGCCCCCCCAATCGCCACGCCTTTCGGCCCTGCTCTTCAATACCGCACGCACACCATCGCCTGCATCTGGGCCATATTTTACACGGGCCGCATAATCCTCGAAAGAGGACAGCCGGGCATGCCACCGGAGGCCATGGTGGCCGCCGGGATCTGCGCCTTCCGCACAGGCCAGTTCGCAAACAGCGTTGGCCGCATCGTTGCTGGGATCTACTACCCGCAGCAGTTTGACGAGGACACAGCAAACCTCATTCCATCGCTCTCCGCCGTGCTCATAGAGCTTTTGATCCCGCTATTCTACGCAGGCGTGCAATACACCGATCCAGCCCAGCGTGGATGGACGATTGCCAAGCTACGCAACATTGCGCGATTGACAGGCAGTGACTCGGCAACTGCCGTAGCGAGCGGTTGCGAAACAGCATGGACGAAAGCGTTTGAGGCTGGGAGGGGCCCGCCGTACCAGCGGACAATGAGTCCTATGGCTCATGTAGATCAGGGCCAGGGGACGGTGTCGCTTATGCCCAGCGACGAGAGGGAGTTTGTCACGGTTAATCGGTCCGCATCGTTGACATGGGCTATGGGATTGTTGAGTTTACAAGGGGATTATACCAGGCCTGATGAGAGGGAGGATGGTGGTGGGCAGTGAGGACTTGAGACAGAAGGGAACGGGCGGTGTGTGTGGGGATGTGGGGGGTAAGGAGTTGGGGTTGGGAGTTCCGGTACGCATCATATGGTGGACATACGCGTATTTTATAATAATGGTCGTTATTGCTCGGAATGTTGGCAGTCGTGTGGTGGGCGGGGTTGTGATCTTCATACCCACAAACAACAGGACTGTGTTCGACGAGCTACTTTGCTTCGTGAGCTTCGATGATAATTACTTCTACTGGTCGTGCCACTTGGAACGTAGAAGTATGTAGAAACCCTCCGGAATACAGTTCTAGTAGAAATATAGAATTTAAAACAAAGCTTTATCACTTTTTATTTCCAAGGGAGCCCAAGCATTTAAGCCGTCCCACCCCCTGTGACGATTAGACATGCACCGTAAAATGGTCCCCCTTGCCGCGCAAATCATTTTTCTGACCCAGATGTCTTCCCCGTGCGCTGGCAATAATGTCAAGTTTTGCACGGCGTGCCGCTGCGCCTCGCGATCTGCTTGCCCCGAGCGCTCCACAAGTCGTAATAAGTGGCTGTGACATGGCCAACAAAGCCTGGGCGTGTTATTGTCGATCCTCCCGTCTCCTCCCCAGACGGCATGCCTTATGCTACTTAGGCTGGCTCGGCGGTGACGGCGATGATGATATATGGCCCTACCAGAGCTCCGGCCCTACCAGAGCTCCAAAAGGCTCTGATGGTGGAGCAACATCTGGGGTACTTTTAGTATTTTGCTGGTGTGTTTTTTTTTCTTTTTCTTTTGCATTGAAGGGTTAATCGACTTTAGTTTCACTTTCGTTTCCCCCCCAAAGGAGCATCTTGATTTACGATGGGCGGATAGTTTAATATAAAAGCGCTCTCAACTTGCAGTGCATTCGACCTCCTCCTATAGACATCTGCGTGATTCTTATTGTTATTTTCTAAGTCTCCTAAGTTCACAGTACCGCAGGGAGTTGGAATCCTCCCTTACCTGACATTATCTATTTCTTTTGCCACCGAGTGGTAAACCCACCAGGAAAACACCCGTGTTCACGTCCTTCTGGTGTCTCATTGCAGATACGAACAGGAAAGCGAGGTATCTCCCTATACGCACGCACGCCCAAAAGCATCAAACCATGATCAAATCAAGCACCATCTTTCTAGCCCTGCGCATTTTCGCCGTTCTCATATCTGTCACGGGTGCCGTTGGTTTTGGATGGGCAACCGGGATCCTATATTCACCTGATACGGGTCCGTTCTCTGAGGCGATTGGAATATCTTCTGTATGTTAAACATGCGCAAAATCGTGCTCCCTTTCCTTTTTCAATCATACACATGAGATATCAAAGTACCAAAAAAAAAAAAAAAAAAACCAAGTGGCTGACCCATGGTAATAAAACAACGATAAAACAAAACAGCTCTCCATCTCAGCATTATGGACTCTGATCGCACTTAGCCTGACGTTCCTTATCGGGAATGACCGTATCCATCCTGCCGTCATCATCACCCTTGATTTAATCCTGGGTATGTTCGCCGTGGTGGGTGGGATTGTTGTGGCCATGTCGCCGTTCGCCGATGCGAGTTGGATCGATTGCGGAGAGAACCGTTGGACTTCTATCTGCAACGACTCTACGGAGACAAGGGCTGTGATCTGGCGGTTTCTTGCGACTGCGTTCTGCTTCATGAACGGGTGAGTTAACTATCGTGGCATAAAGGAATCTATTTAGTAGCTTCCAACCCCCTAACCCTAACCCAACTCCAATCAATGCCCCAGATCTCAACTGGAGTGCCCTTCTCGTTTCTTTTCCCTTTACCTCTCCCTCAGAGAGAAACGGAACGAGGAAGAGACATTGTTGCGCAAAGCAACCTGTGTTGAGATAGTGGCTAACGTAACCAACCCACCCCCTTTCTCTTGGGGGCTTCTTTTGGTTGAAAAAAAAAACAAGAATCATTCACGTTATTTTCCTCATCTCCGCCTGCAAAGCATGCCACCAGCTCCGTAAGGCTAAAAAGAGACGCTCCGACGATATCGAGCTTAAGGAATAAACAGGTTAAATACAACCCCGCCGCAATTCTTTCGAAACCCATTAAAACGAGCGTCAGCTCGGTTGGTGATGACGCTTCCAAATTTTTTTTTTCCGATGTCAGGTAAAGGCCGGACGGGGATTTGGTGAATTTGCAAGAGCGTTGAAAAATGAAATATCGCATGCGGCAATGAGAGAAGAACAAGAAGAAGGATAGCTGGATTAACATTTGTTCCGGCAACCATTTCTTTACCTCTGCTGGGCTGTGGAGATATTTGTCGGTCTAGGTCTGGTCTGTCTCTCGTCTAGGTGTCTTGTATGATTGACGCGTAACGTCTAATATCTGTCTTATGACACGTAACGAACGCATGCGGCTGGTGGCTTTAGCATAGCTTAATGTTTAATAACTTAATATATAATATCCGAATTACACACTCGTTTACATGACAAGGAAGAAAAGTAGAAAACTGAGTCCCCTTTTTTCATGGTTTTTTTTTTTTGCTATTCCACACGAACGCCAAGGCTTGGGGTGGAGTAGACACACCTGGATCCTGGATAGCTACGAATAAGGAAGAAAGAGAAAGACTAGGCAGTCACTTTGAAAAAGTGAGAGCGCAAGAGATGGATGGTTTATAGATAGAGCGGGTATGCGGTAGAGGTGATGTTTCTGTTCGTGAGTTAAAAGAAAATAATAAGCTTAAGTTTAAACATTCCGCCCCTAAGCTAAATAAGCTTAATTTAACCTTAACTCTGCTTAGGAATTTTATAGACAACCATGACACTCACACCCCTTGCTTAGCCGTTAACCTACAACGGGTTCTGATCAGGTTCTAAGTCCAGGGCCGAAGGAGTGTGTCTAAAATGGGGAGAACGGGAAACATACATCATAAATCTCTGTACTTATGATTTTATGGATTCTAACATGATACTGATGTAGACTACATAATTCTGATAATTAATTCACATGCATAAACAAATTCCTTCGTAATCAATGCAGCTAGAACATTGTTAGTTTGGGAAGGGAAAAAACAACCAAGGGTGGAAACTGGGAAAGCTATGTATATCTGTATTTCTGGTTATGCGAAACTGTAATGGATATGACGGCATTGGATTAAGTGTAGCCTGGGAAAGGGGGTAGGTAATTCATGAAACGCCAGGATGGGAGGAATGGAACAAGTTTGCATCGTGTCCTAACTGTGATCAAAGATATGTTTGTTAAGGGGACCTAGGTCAATTTTGACCATGGCGATACGGAAGGAAGGGGGGTGTTGAATGCAAGACCTTCCAATAATAATTAAATATAATTGAGGGTAATGAAACCGCGTGGTTTTTAAATAAGATAGCCTATGGCTCCTTCAAGATCACCACCAGCAGCTTCGAGAGCCTGTAGTGCTTCTTCTCGGGTAAATCCAAGATCCGTTATCTTGGAAATTGACTCTGCGGGCCATGACGAGGCGGGTGTAGAAGAGCTTGAGGAGGGTTGAGCGGGGGGTTGAAGGTGTTGGCTATTGGAGGATGATGGGCCGGAGGGAGAAGGATGGATGTTGATTCTTGGTGTGGAAGAAGATGGAGAGGGAGAATTTGCTGGCCTGAGCTGGGAGGGCGAGGCAGAGGACGAAGGTTTGCCAGCCGGTTTGGCGACTGCGCCTGATCGAGCACCAACAAGGGCACCATCTCGACCACGCACTAGCGGCTCATCCTCAAGTTCATCGTGCTTGGGGATTTCTGCTTCGCTTAGGAACGGCACGGTTTGACCTGCGATTCTTAGGACGTTATCTTGCAGATCAATGGAGGCTTGATGTCGCTTAAGCATGTCGAGCCCAATGAGGAGATCTATGTGTTTGCCATCCATAACAGCAAACGAGCAGGAAAGGAATATATCCCCGATCTTGATCTGAGCGGAGTGCACTCGTCCCAAGATATCCGCCGTCCCAACGCCTTTCGCGACGCCACCGTACCGACGGTCAATTAAGCGCATGATATTACATGCAGACGCACACTCTGGTGACATTATTGTGACTTGGGCACCGGAGTCGACGAAAGCCTTAACGCGGTGGCCATTCACTTCGACAGGAACGTACAACATGGTTACTCGACCAAAAGCTGGAAGAAACTGTGAGCATGTGAGGGCAACACTGGAAGAGAGAGAAAAAACCAAATCAAAGAATACAACCCACCTTCTGGCGTATGCTCCATCGCAGCTTGCAAATTCTCCATTACCGCATTTTGGCGAATAATTTCTTCAATTTCCTTCTGCGCGTCTACGTTAAAGGGATCCGAATTTAGCATTGCAATCCTTGCCTCCCTCGCCACCAACGCCTCTGCTTCTTGCTGTTGCTGCGTAAGTAACACCTCACGGAACCGCTGAGCATTGTCAGCAACCTCCGCTAGGGCTGGATTTTGTCTTCTCACTCCCTCCAGCACTCTAGGGTCCCCAAGCATATGTAGCCGCAGCGTTTCAGGATCCGGCATTTCCGCCTGCCTGCGGGCCAGTGCACTCTGTATAGCTGCGTTCCCTCCCGCTTGACGACGTATGTTGTTTTGCTGGTGTTGCTGTTGCTGGGGCCGTGGTGTCTGGGTCTGGATCTGCATGGCAAGCATGTCCCCCTCCCGAATCGTGGCTTGCGCTAAAGTCTGAGAATCGCTTGTTAGGAGCTTGTTATTGAAGAAGAGGCGTACTGCCGACGAAGGAATGTTTATATCGCTTTGGATGACAGCTTTTAGATCTGCGACGGTCATGTCATCGCCAACATCGAGGGAGATGAATTCGGAGTCGACCTGTATGTCCGATGCGACCACGGAAACTGAAATTCTCCTGGTAGACGTTAGTCACAGCAACAACAGCTAAAATTCCAGCTCTGCTCCTAGCATAAGCAATCTCACATGGCTGAACGAAGGAGGCCGGTCTGGCCCGGGGCTTCGATAAATCTGTTCGACGTAACGGGCAAAGCTGCGGTGTTGCGGGACGCTCTGTCGGAGGAGGACCAGATGAATAGTAGGTTGGCGGCAGCTGGTCAAATCGTCAAAGTGGGAAACAAATTAGATACTTAAATGATGGGATTTTAGAAGGTGGGCGAAGGCGTTTCAAGACTGTCTGAGAAGAAACGGAGGAGCTATAGTGAGGCGGGCAGGATTGCGGCCAACGGAGTCGACGCGGGCACAACTATGTATGGAAAGCTCCACCAGGCACGTGGGGCAGCAGGAACCTTGGAAGCAACGCAAACAGCTCTGAATAAAGGTGGAGAGAGAGACAACGTAGCGCCAAACGCTGAGAGCAATCGGAGAAAACTTAAGGCAGAAAAAGATGTAAGAAAAGGACCAAGAGGAATTTGTCTATGTCGAGGAGAGGTAATCTATGCCAAAAAGAAGAGAAGGGAAGTTCGGCGAAGGAGCATTAGACGGATGACTAATGGGCAGACCCCGCTGCTCTCGCGTCTCGTCTCGTCTCTGCTCTCTTGACGGATCTACTCGATCACCTACCAAATATCTCCTTGATACTGCTAGTTCACCTGCATTAATTGGTCTCACTGTGGCTGGTGACAACCGCAAAGAACTGGTGTTTCCATGGAAAGCCGCTCCAAGACCCCAATGGATCAGGAAATGGAGTGGTTTGTTTTCGAGCCTTCGCTGGCCTCCCAAGCCGCGTTATCAAGTGTCTGCCTGCTCTGGCGCCTGTGGCATTTTCGCCGGTTCGAAGGACGGAGAACAGCAAACTCAAGGCCACTTGCCCGGCGAGGGGTCACCTTGGCACAAAAGAGAGAGCTGCAGAATGACAAAGTGTTGCTCATTCAACGCCAAACTTATCCCGCAAACTACATACCGTCGATTGGTAGTTCTTTGCACCATTTTCTGACCCCATCCACCGAGCCCCGCGGATGAAAATCGCGAGATGCATACGCCACTTACCGGCTTGGGCAGGCGCCAAGGCAGCTTTTGAAGGCGGACAATGTCGCCTACGTGCCCAAGTTCACGAGGCTGCTCTGGATTGTTGGCGCTTCTTATGCAGGGTGAAACGCCGTTATCTAGCCTTGGTCAGGCGGTCGCATGAGCTGCTCTCGCATGCGATTGATATATTTTAAAGAGTGCTTCGGCAAGGTGAACGATTGATGCGAGCAATTGTCCGCTAAACACTAACTACTTCCGCTTCCCAATATTTGAGTTTGCCATTTGTGACTTGTCGAGTTCTAGTTTACTTCTGCTTTGTAAAACTTTTCTTCAGGAGGGCTGTTATAAAATCCGATTCAAGACACCCTAACCCGCCACGCGCTCTGAAGATCACAGCCGAAGACGATAACGGACGTTAAACGCATCGCTAAATTACATTCTGGCAGTTCACTCGTCTGACTTTCAGGAAATATGGTTTTATATGCCCACGGCCAGTCGGAAGAAACCTGCATGAATTTCGGGGTTTCTATTCTGGCCCCTGTCTATCCATTGCGGTTGTAGCTTCAATAGTGCATGACTCGCGTTCTCAGAAACAAGTCGCAGGTTGAGCTCTCCAGACCAGCCAATCCCAAGAGACCAAGCACGTTGGACGGACTCCATTCTTTTGGCACGACCTCGTCTGGTGGTGTTGTGTATGTATATGCACCCCGCAATTGACAGTCACCCGGACCCGACCAGCATGTGGTATGTTTGCCTTCTTCTCATTCCTCGCGCACCAATGAAATTGTGATCCGTTTACTTCGTCCCCTGATTGCAGTCCCCGACATCGGAAAAGAGGTGTTTTTGAGTGGCGATCATGCAACGTCGATTAGGTGGTTTGGCTACGGCTGCAAGATTCTCGGAGAGTAGGATTAATATTCGAAAATTGTGTTTGTTTCTGGCAAAGAAAAACAGCCCGCGGGGGGCGTGCCAACAAACTTAAACGGACCAACCAACGAATGACAGGGTGCATTTCACTTGGTTGTTCTCAAGCATGGATTTTAGTGCGGGAGAGGAGAGTAGATCAAGGCTTTCGTGAGCAGGCTAATTTAGATGTTTCCCTCCATACAGCAACAATCGAAGAATTCAATAGACTCCATGTATTCCTGGGATAAAAAAGTAACAGAGATAATGGCTGCTTGGCGCACACAGCAAAGCTATGATATGTGCTGCACTGACGCACTGAGCAGGGACAGGAAACGAGGTGGCTAATATATGTCAGTGACAATCATATTCCTGCTACGGGCGGCGCGGGGACAAAGCCCATCGTGTGAAAATTGTATCAGTGTGCGATATCGATCTGTTGGCCTCATCGGGCTATACAATAATCCACGAGGGCTGCAATACAATAGGTAGAAATGCGAGGGAGCTTGGATCCATAATCTTTCGTTTGAGTACTTATTCTGTAATAGGGATAGTAATTAAGCACTTCTCTACGTTTGTCTTTTGAAACATCTTCTTTATATCACATGGAGGGGCGATGAGTTCCGTGGCACAGGGGTACTCAGCCTTGACCTCGAAACTCACCAAACAATTGCTGCGGCGTGCGGTATCTCCAAAGTACCCCACCGGCCGCGAACACCGACTCCTCCATGATCCGCCATCTGCAAATTTCCTCCTTCTTCACGGAAGCATCATTTCTGCATTCTTCAACCTCGTGAGAAAATCCTCGACATGCCCACCACCTAACGCACCCAGTCAACAGAAAACTCCCGCCACCATCCACGTTGAAGTTACCCGGATACCCACTGCTCGCAAGCTAGGGGCAGGAGGAAAAAGCTTGCAACCCGGCCCGTCGCCCCTCTCTTCCTCGTCCTCCCCCTCCTCTCTTTCTTTCACCTCCGCACCCCAAAACCACAACAGCCACGACCTTTTTTCTCCGCATAGGAGGGTTTTCCAGCTCCTACTCGCTTCTGCTTTAACATTCATTCTTTTGCGGAAGATTAAAACACACCGTCATAATCACTCAAAAAGTAAGTAGGCGACAAACTACCATAGCCTCTTGATCTTATCCCTACAACTTAGCCCACTGCCTTCTGCACGTTTGCATCATCACACCTGTCAGCTCGTTGCCATATCAAGGCAGGGTTTTCGCATGCGAGTACCTGGCCTTCTCTCGCTCTCTCTCGGAATATTACACCAGGAAGGGCGCCTCTGCTGAAATTACAGCTTGCTTCAATTTGCTGCTCTGACTGGGCCAATATTTTCTGAGAAGAAAAATAACAACCTTTGCATTCATGTAAAGTTTTGGGCTAAATATCATTCGAAACAATTGCTGATCCATCGTTCTCTCCCCTGCTCCCTAGATACCGCTTGTTGAGATATTTGGTCGAGTCGCAGGGATTCTACTACAAGAGTACGAAGACAACCTTAAATATATGGGATAAGAGACATCAGTTTATCAAAGACGGAAAACTGCAAATCGTGTGTCATCCTTCAACGGCTCCCATTCCCCCACCTGAAAAACTTGCCGCCAGCCGAAATATTCGAAGATGGCGGAAAACGGGACAGCAGTCAATGACCAACCAGTGGGGCCGGCTGTTGACAACAGCATCTCCCATGGACTCTCCGCTCCGTCGCACACCACATTCTCCTCCATAGAGACACTGCCCACCCAACCCAACTTCCAGCGTGCCCCCTTAACCGAACAATCCAGAATTGCTCAGCGCTCCGCAATATCACAAGCAGATCTGCTCATGGCTCATGAATTGGAGGCGGAGGGCAACGAGGTCCATGTTGAGGATGATGACGACGATGAAGAGGACGAATTCGTCGAAGTAGAACATGACGATGTGGCGGATTATTCTTGGTATTTTCGACGACCACCACCAACGAAACGAACAGAGCTGGATGAGCTTCATCCATTCGTCCAGCTGTTGTCACTATCGAACGTAGAGGATTGCTTAACGGTTGAGGCGGCGTTTCCGGAGAATGAGAGATGTTCACCAGAGAAGGTATGCCAATTCATTTCTGCGCAGTTTATCTTCGATTGTGGGGAATCGCCTCCATTTTGGTTCCGTGCGAGTGAGCTAATTTCAAACTCAAACACACAACACTCTACAGGTCGAATACCGTCTAACAAAATGCCCCGAACTTTCCCTGGGGGTATTCTACCTCCCTCCAAAGGACCCAAGCAAACCAAAGCCCCGAGCACAGTTAATCGCCCACATCCTAGCCACCAGAACCCCAGCGCTGTGCGTAACCGACGCCGCCATGGGCATCCCTCCCAACTGGCGAGACAAGTCATCATCCACACTGGAAAGCTGTAACGGTTCCGAGCCACTGGGCCACCAGGACCAAGGCTCCACGATCGCATTGCACTCCCTCGCCGTCCTTCCAGTGCACCAGGGGAAACGGCTCGGCTCAATGCTGTTGAAAGCATATATCCAGCGCATCAAGGATGCCGCAATTGCGAATCGGATTGCGCTCCTGGCTCATGACCATTTGATACCGTTTTATACGAGTCTAGGGTTTGAGAATCAGGGGTTGAGTGATTGTACGTTTGGTGGTGGAGGGTGGTATAGCCTGGTATGTAGTGGCGTATCTCTATCAAACACGCGATGGGGCGGAGCTTTATCATGAATTTTTCCTTTTTTTTGATGCTAACTATGAGCTCCCGGAATTTAATAGGTATTGGATTTCGCAAACGTTGAGGTTTGATGTGAAAAAGGCGGGAAAGAACCTGCGAACGCCTCAGTTTCGGGACTGCGGGCAGAAAAATGGCGGCTGTTTCTTTGCTTTTTCTCATTATTTCTTCCACGAGCATATATGCACGGTGCTATTAGGCTTCAGGTTGGATTAGACTGAGAGAATCAGAGTGGACATGAAAGGATTCCGCGGTTTAGACGGCTACCATACCATCGACGTGAAGGCTAGGGACTGACTAGGGAGGGTGTTGGTGTAGGTATTTTCCTTTTTTCCCTTTTTTCCTTCTTTACTTCTATATTTTGTCCTGCATTACCCATCGAACATATCTATTCTGGTCAGGTTGGGTGTTCATTGTGTTTTTTTTTTTTTTTTTTTTGGAAGGGAGCTAGAGGAAACAACGAAAAAAAATCGGCCATGGGTGGGTGCGGCGAAGCGGGATGGCGAGGCTGTCTGTTTTTTTTTTTTTTTTGCTTTGTTTGCCTTTTACTTTATGTCTGGGGTTCATGGGACGAAACAAGAGATGTTTCATGTTTCATTTTCATTTTTGTTTGTTTTCTTCCCTTTTGCGAGCCTTCATGAGTTCATAGGAATGAGGGGAATAGGATGCGGCGGGCGGACTTTGAGTGGATAAACAGTGTTCTTTTGCAAGGCGCATCGCATCCCCATGTTTCTTTTTTATTTTATTCTTTTTATGTATATGTATGTATACGTAACTTGTACAGTACTTTTATCAATTACTGGGCTTGTCTGTCTGTATATAAAGAAGGAATCGAACATCATCGTCTTCGTCCTTTTGCGGTCTCTCCTGTTTTTCTGCGTTGCAAGCTCGACCACCCGATAAGCTCGATAGGCTAAACCTTCCCAGCTTGGGCCCCACCGCCTCGGTAAGAACTTCCGTTCCGGGCCACCCAGTCAACCACAAACAAACTTTTTTTATTTTTTGATTTTAGATTTTCAATCTGAGCTGGCAGAGCGAGGGACGGCATCCATCCATCCATCTCAACAATCAACCCCAACTCCCTTCGTCTTTTATTTGAGCAGGCATCATGAAGACGACTTGGAAGGAGGTATGTACAGCTATCTATTTCTCTTCCTTTTCCCGTTCGGCTTGTCGTTACC
>QGQJ01000069.1:0-75924 GCA_003206725.1 Blastomyces emzantsi
CCTCAATCCTTCTCGAGCTCCTATATACCAGAGCCCTACACGCACCCACCGCCCCGCTAACCCCACCCGTCGCCTCCACCTCTGCCTCCGTCGACCTTAATGCTATCAGTAACAGTACACCCCCCTTATCAGAACAAGCCGTCCTAGCCATGACCATGATCGACTGCCTATGCTTCCTCCGCCTCGAGACGCTGGAGGAATGGCTGCCGCTCGTCGCGCATCTGGTCAATATCATCACTGACAAGGCGATGAGGCAGCAGTGTCAGGAGAGGTTTTGGGACGCGCTGAGCAGTGGGGAGATGGATGTTGATCGGGCGAATTTTTGTGTTACGTGGTGGAGTACGAAGGGAGGGAGGGAGATGGTGTTGTTTGGGGCTGAGGAGGATTTGAAGATTCCGTACATGAGTGGGGCGATTGGGGTGGTGGTGGAGCCGCAGAGTAAATTGTGATGGTTAGTGCCCCGGGAGCCGGGGGCCTCTTAGGGGATTAGGTGTTCATGTAGGAATAACTTATTTTTTTTTTCCCAAGTGAGAAATACCCCATTTACCTATATATTTTGATTAAGCTAAGTATGAGGCATATATTTGGCCTCGGAAGATTGAGTTAACGTTCTGCCAATCAAGTTAGAGGCTTAATTTAACCTCCTACTATAAACCCTACAGCAGAAGAAATGAAACAAATCCGAATCGATACTAAAATTACTCTGTGAACCTTGGAAGTAGCGCGATGGAATAATTATAACGAAAATATAAACAAACAAACGAACGAACATCTAGAGTAGGCAGCCAAAGGTACAAATTAAAAATACCAATAAATTGCGAGGTCAACTTAAAGAAGAAAATATCACCTCCTTTCAACGCCCCTAATGCACCCCCCTCGCTCAACTTCCCATCCAATCCAAAAACATATCCAAAAACGTCCAAATCCCCTTCTTACCCTCGACCGGCCCAGGAATCTTACAAGAAGTCCCCCTATCAGCCTCCACCTGGTTCTCCTGCCGATGAGAAACACCATCGCCAACCCGTTTCTCACTGCTATCATCATCACGATCATCATCAACTCCATCGTTCCTACTTCCAACTGCATTCATTGCCCGACAATAGTATCTCTCGCGCAAAGCATCCAAATGATTCTTCCGCAGCGGGTCAGGACAACCTCCATTATCGCCGAAATAAAATAGACTCCATTGCCAGTTCCGGCCTCCTCCGTCTCCATCTCCTTCAGCCATCACGGCCTCCCCCCCTTCCGCATCGTCATCATCATCATCATCATTACTGCTGCTCCCAAGGCCCCTAGGCGGGCCGAAGAACAGCCTGACGTCGGATAGCATGGTCCAGTGGTCGGAGCAAGGGTGCGGGTCGATAACTTCTGGATGCATGTTGTATGATGGACAGGTGGAGAATATATCTGGGTTG
Organism: Blastomyces emzantsi; assembly: GCA_003206725.1. Taxonomy (NCBI): domain Eukaryota; kingdom Fungi; phylum Ascomycota; class Eurotiomycetes; order Onygenales; family Ajellomycetaceae; genus Blastomyces; species Blastomyces emzantsi. Next base: position 1,416 of record QGQJ01000069.1, read on the forward strand.
AAAGCTTTGGAGCAGATGGTGATGAAACGGGGGATCGTGGGAAGGTCTATGTGGCTGCTGCAGCCACTGCTGCAGATGCACCGACAGATGCTGATGTTGTTTGCGGTATTGGGATTGGTGTTGTTGTTGGCGGCGGGGGTGGTGTTCGTGGTGGGTGTGGCATTTCTGCTGCTGTTGTTGGTGGTGTCTGCGTTTATACGAGCATGATATTGGGGCTTGTATGAGTGGCAAACACGCAGTTGGTGAGATTTACAGCCGCAGGGTTGGTGAATATGTGCGCGGACCTGGCACATCTGCCTGTTTCAACGAGTGGGTATCTCGATATATCGAAACTGGAGGGTGAGAGTTTCAAGCGCTGATACCCATATAATGACTGACAGCTGTTCTTCCCTTGCGCAGGCTGTTTCATATGGTGAAGTTCAAGAAAACTATATAGAGATTGAATGCTGATAATTTAGGGTGTTGCGGGAAACGGGGCGTGGAAATCAAAACATGGAAATGCAACGGATAACAGTTGCGTATATCGCTGCATTCAGGGGGGTAATAATGGTAAAAAAGGCTGCATGTGTTTCGGGGAGAGATTCTGGCTTTTATATGGTCTTCAAAGATGGCAAGATGGATTCTCTAGATTCACTCGTTGTGACCTAACAGGATCAGTGAAAGCAAACAGATAAGCAGGAGAGGGGAAGGCCAATCCTGAAAGGCCTATGAAAGTTGTTAAATTGTGCCATCATCATTCAGGTTTTTTTCTTTTCCGAATAGCAGATAGTAATTTCCACAGATCATTATACAAAGCAAGGCGATAAAGGGCAGGTAGCCGTAATGGTAACAAAAGGTTTCGTAAGTAAGCTAGGCGGATGGAGCATGCCTTGGAGTCAGAATACCAATGTTCTTCAGAAAATGTTAAATCGGGTGCAACTGTTGTTGTCACTAATAGTGTAACTATCATGCTACCTCAGGAAATAAAGGGGATTCCAACCCGCGTCATTCCTCGATACTCAATGTACTCCTTGCCGAAAAAACCAATCAAAAACTCCTCCTCCCCTGAAAAAAATAAAAAAATAAAAAAATAGAAATTAGCACGAAGGTAAATGAATTTGCAATTAGCATTTGAAAAGAGGCGACTTACTTTGAATACGACTGGAAAAGAACTTCCAGAGCACGATAGCATACGCAAGGAAACATACAGCGTTTCCCAGAACCATTTGAGTTCCTAAACCCCACCAGAAAAACCCAAAATAACTTGGGTGCCGGAGGATGCTGTAAATACCGTCTTTGACCAGCGTGTGCCCTTCTCTCCGTCGGGACTGCACTGTGTGAGTGAAATTTGTCCCAGCCTGTGCCATTGCCAACGACCGGACAAGTTGGCCCACCACAATGAAAACCAGCCCGAGCCCAATTTGCACCTGAGTACCACCGAATGCTAGAGATACCGATTTCACGTATCTTTCAGACAGACCTAACCGAGTAAGTAAGCATTCTGCCATCGCAGAGGTGTGCGCAAGATTGTATGCTGCACCATTCGAGGAGAGCAGGAAAGCAGATATCGACGCATAGGGTGTACTATATCGTGCCGTAATATAGTATTCGAGAAAATGGAAGAGGCTGAGGGTTGCGAGAAAGAAAGGAGCTCGCCATAGAGGGGTCGACGACTTGAGGAGGAGGAGGGAGGTTAGGACGATGCAGAGACCGAAAACCTGGCCCAAAACAAACGAACGGATGGATATCCCAGCTAAAGATTTCTTCCCCCCTGGAAGAATTGCAGGGTCGACGATTTCTCTGGGAGGTTTAGTAGCAGCACCGTTGTCATTTCCCTCTGGTCTATAGGGGACGTATTCACGAGGAGGGCGCCAATCGACCCCGGCTGAGGGCTGATCGCTCATGATTGGAGGCTGCAAGGGCTATTTGACGAGAACTTGAGAGCTATATGCGGCTATTTCGTTATCCCCAGTGGAGAGCCGGTACATATACAGGTAAGGATTTTTCGTGTAGGTAATTTGTAGCGACAATCCGTACAACAGTTAGCGAAAGACCTGGAGGTAAGGCTGATGCAGCGGAAAGTTTTTACAGCAGCGATGGAGAAGTAAGAGAGCTGCTCGGGCCCATTATGAGCAGCTAGCTCAAAGCCATCAGCTTCCGAAATGATAAAAGCCCAAACAAAGAAAGTATCTGACTAGTGGAAAGATGGGACTAGCTCCTAAAAACAGCGGCCGCCCATTCAGCGGGTGTACTATGTAAGGTTCGTTAAGTTTTGTTATATTGAAGCTGTGAACAATTTGATATTGTTGTCACCGAACCGGGTTTAGCGCGGCCTTCAAGCTGAATCGAAAGACTTATGTAATAATGACGTATTGTTTGACCTGATAGTTACTGCTCGCAGCCCCACCCGACTCTCCATCTCCTGTCCTATTATAGATCTATATCACTCTCTATTCATATGTCTCGTCTTCTGAGGATAATCAGCTCAAGACTTGTTCTCTAAGTTTACATTCATAACTTTTGATGCCACAAACCTTATTTTACTTCATATCTTCACTCTTGGGATAAATTGTGTCATGAGTCAGTTGATAGAGTGTTTACACTACAATAAGACTGCATCTTCTCTCAAGAATCCCTTCTTACTTTACATATTAGCTCGAGGATATCCGTATAAGAAGGCATTTCTCTTAGGACAGCACCTAGTTGTTACTGTTTAACCGCCCAAACAGATGCTCTTGATTCATCTGCACCTTGACGTCACGGAGTGATGAGCTAATAGACTGATAAAGATGTACGCTGGGAAGTATAATTAACTTTGTTTTGCTTTACTAATAAATCAAAGCTAAGCTTTCAAGTTTTATCCACACTAAGGCGGGTAATACGTTGTCTCGTACGGCTCCCCCCTGGCCCGCGCCTCATGCTGCTGTCTCACCCACTTCATCCTTGCCCTCATCTCATCTGTTAGTGGCACGATGCAACGCGGTCGGTTGAGCATGATGAGAGGATTGATGAGTGAGGACTGTGGTGGACAGTGAGAGTGTCAATGTTTTGAGTAGCGGGGGAGGGGTTTATGGAAAGTTAGTTGGGATGGAGATAGTTCAAAGATAGAGGTTCCCGCTTGCTGCTGGGGGTGGATGGAGTCAGTTAGAAGAAGCTCGCTGTTAGACTTGTCATTCTCGTGCTCAAACAAGACTACTCCACCAAAAACTGCGCCTCAGTACCTATCTATAACTATATAACTAAACCATTTAGGCTGTGAACTGAGACCATCTTTGAAGTAATCATCAACTCAGCAGCAGATGTCAACTCCGTGCGAAACTTTCTAAACACAGCAACTCCATTTTCAAACGGGAGGTCTCGATTCAGGACAGCAGGCAATATGAGTGTTCTTCCTGTGTTGCGTAAGAACGAGTCCCTTGTGGGAAGTCCATCAATGATCTGGGCAAATGCCTCCTCAGTGACATTTAGTCCAAAGAATTGAGTGAACAAGCGCATCAAGAGGTGCAAGATGCTGTGGGATGAGGTTTGCCAGAGCTGTGGTCTGTGCCAAAGGCACGCGGGAAGCTGGAACTGCTCGAGAATTCTTTATCATCAGGATGATGATGATGATGATGATGATGATGATGATGATGATGATGATGATGATCAGAGATGATTTCAGGCTCTGCTAGTAGTTATCTGTTATGTCTATCGCTCAGCTGACAAGCCACTTTTGAGTGTCATTCTTATAAAGACTTAAATCTCTAAATATTGAGAGTACAGACTGACGTAATTTGACTTTGATATGTGTGTTGTTCCTCGGTACATATTAAATTTCCAATTTTTTACACATCAATTGATGGAAAGTCAATTACTGAGCCATGCCTATTATAATTTAGCAGGGGTGTCTTTATGAAAAAGAGGGTGTCTGTATAACTACCTCCCGGGTGTATAAATAATAGCTTGGTAGATTCAGGCACAAGATTACTTCGCGGGAAAAATATCCGAATCTGGATGAATACGATTCATCCTCGTTCATGACTGCAAGTCCATCTGTGGTGAAAGAAAGGACAATTACCCGGGAATGGTCGTCTTAATATATATGTTGTCTATTATACTACGTCTAAGAAGTTCCATCTATCCCCGCTGGCTTCCTAAGTTGAAGAAGCCAAGTATCATCGTATTTTGCTGAGTGGCTCTTAGCAGAGACAGTGATTGACATTTCCTTGCAACTAATGTGAAGCCTCGTATCCTGCCTCTGCCTGCTTGAGGCTATTTCCCCCCAAGATTCAACAGCTGCATACATCGAATTCGATAATAATGGGGAGGATAGATCTCCAGCAGCTATCCCTCACAATCCAGCCCCCAGAACATTTAACTGTTCAATAATCAAGAGGAGCGAGCGTTCAGCCTATCTGATACAGATAATGACAACACTCTCCACAGGCTCCAGGCGAAGACAGCTTCCTCGGCTTGCTTGGTGTGGGAATTCAATGCTCGCTTTTCCCCTCACTCCCCCACTGGGCCGGCTGCTGGGTGCCGCAGCGCCATGCTCTTCTACTATCGCGAGCCGCTCGCTAGTCTGGGAAGTGGACGATTTGCCAAGGTGTTGCCGAAACAAAATGCGGGGGATGTTGGATAGGCTCCTCTTGTGGAATCGTGGGGGGAATACTATGCTTTGATGCACAGCATGGAATAAAGGATTAACCAGCTCAAAGCTCGATTTGCCTCGGTAAATGGCTATAGATTGAGCAGCTTTAGGTCGACCAAGCCCGCCTTGACTGACGAAGTCCTGCAGAACCAGAATTTGTTTGATGAATGCTTTGGTTCTGATTAACGAGTTACACACTGTAGTTTTCTGGTTGACTTGTGGGAGAAGAAACGCTTCAGCCGAGCCACAGCTCAATTGGTGTTCATCTAGATAAGAGGGGAGCGGAGCTGGAGCAACGCGGGAAAAAAAATGGGAAAGAGCAATTCTGTCTCAAACCTACCCGAGCAGTTTACACTTCCTTTAGTTTTCACCGAGGGGAAGCAGAATAATCTATTGTGCTTGTCGGCCAGTGGCTGATATTGACTGCGCTTCCGCCAACCTGCCTTGCTGAGCATTCTATTTCTACCGTACGATTCACCCCCTTTCTCGCACCCAGGCAAAATACTTGTTGCAATTTAAACGAAATCTACTATGCCATGTAATCTAATCCCCCATTATCATGTTCCAATCCAGTACTAATGGGCCCTCATCGCAGTGACAAAAATCGCCGTTTCCGTAGCCGGTGCGCTGGCCGCAGCTGCATACCTGGATGCCAAAAGCTTAGTCCGCCATGACATCTCTGGCGGTTCAATTTCCTCACAAGCAAAAGATGCCTTGCAATTTCTCACGGAGCGCTGGAAACAGGACAAAACTCTCATTTACCACTGCCTCGAGGCTCATGCCCGAGGAAAGAATCAGGATAATGTTTTCTTGGTCTTTGAGGGTCGCTCGTGGACCTTCAAACAATTCTTCGACGATGTGCATCGGGTTGGAAACTGGCTGATGAATGATTTAGGGGTCCAACGGGGCGAGCTGGTTGCCCTGGATGGCGGGAATTCACCTGAATATCTTCTGCTGTGGTTTGGGTTGGAGTCCATAGCTGCCTGTCCGTCGTTTATCAATTGCAACCTTACGGCTGCGCCGTTGGTGCATTGTGTGAAGTTATGTGAAGCGAGGTATTTGCTGGCGGATCGGGGGACTGAGCATTTGGTCCAGCCTTGTGAGGAAGAGTTGAAAGAGGCGAATGTCCAGACGATATATTATGATCCAGAGTTTATCGCTTCGCTCAAAAATAGCACACCCACTCCCGATTCTAGACGGGCGGGTATTGGAATGGAGGATTTGGCATCATTGATATATACATCGGGTACGAACGCTTTGGGCTCTGCGTAACTCCTCGTTTGTGCACCAACTGATCGTTGATATTTAGGTACGACCGGTTTTCCCAAGGCCACTAATATGATTCGACGGAAAGAACTTACCACGGCAAGGGGAGTGTGGAAGTACCTCGATCTCAAACCTGGCACAAAAATGTATACATGTCTACCCCTTTACCACGGCGCAGCTCACGGGCTTTGTATCAATCCATCAATATTCGCCGGATCAACCGTGATCCTCAGCCGGAAGTTTAGCCACAAGACCTTTTGGCCAGAGGTTCGTGAATCGCAAGCGGATATTATTCAGTACGTTGGTGAGTTGTGCCGATACCTCGTCAACGCACCGCCTTCGCCGCTAGATAAGAAGCACAACGCGAGAATGGTCTGGGGGAACGGCATGCGACCGGATGTATGGGGTGTTTTTCGTGAGCGCTTCGGCGTTGAAACCATCAACGAGCTCTACGCAGCCACTGATGGCGTATCATCAAGCTTCAACGCCAATAGAGGCGATTTCGGACTTGGAGCAATAGGGGTACGGGGCTTATATTGGCACTGGATGAATGGAAGTAACGAAAAACGGGTGAAAATTGACGTTGTAACCGAAGAAATTCAGCGGGATAAAAATGGGTTCGCCATTGCGTGCAAAGATGGCGAACCAGGCGAAACACTCTATAAACTGGACCCTGCCGCACCCAATGCCGCCTTTGTGGGATACTTCGGAAACAAAGGGGCGAGCGAGAAACGGAAGATTAGCAACGTATTTCAAAAGGGAGACATGTGGTTCAGATCGGGGGATATGATGCGCCAAGACCCCGATGGCTGTCTCTACTTCGTGGACCGCCTAGGAGATACATTCCGATGGAAGAGCGAAAATGTGAGCACGAACGAAGTCGGCGATGTGCTGGGTAAATTTAACAACATCGCCGAAGCAAACGTCTATGGTGTGCAGGTGCCTCATGCAGACGGACGAGCTGGCTGTGCAGCCCTCGTGCTGGCAGACGGCATGACTGTCGATTCGTTCGACTTTGGCGCATTAGCAAAGTATGTGATTAGCGTGTTGCCTCGATATGCGGTGCCAATTTTCGTGCGTGTTGTGCCCAGTTTTGAGACGACGGGGACGATGAAGATGCAGAAGGGAAAGCTGAGAGCTGAGGGAGTCGACCTGGATAAGATCAAGGAAAACGGCACGGGTGGTCGTTTGTTCTGGCTCCCTCCTGGTGGGAATGCGTATACTCCCTTCGAAGTAGATCAGTGGGAGGCATTGAAGGCCGGAAGGGTCAAACTGTAGACCTCCACAACTCTTTAATGCACACTGTTTCGTTCTGTGACAACGCAATCCACATTTGTAAGATGGAATGCAATATAACAAGGCATTTCGAACTTGGTGTGAGATAGGTTGAAGGGATAATTTTCATATGGTAGTTAGACAGGAATAGACACGGAGGGATATACCTCATAGTTCCGGGCCATGTAGGCATCATTATGAAATGTGTGGCCAGATGGTCACGGTGTTATACTATCTTTGTGATGTAGATTATTGTAGAGTTGTGATGGCTCACAAGGAGCCTAATCGGAGGTTTAACAGATCCCGTTGTAGGCTGCAGCAGCATTGACTCCCTGAGATGATAGGCTTTTGAATTCTTGTCCATATCCAGAGCACGTAGCCAAAAACCCGTTAAATCAGCTTCTTGACTTCATCCTGCAAAGGCTTAACATCTCTCAACCGCTCAGCTTCAAGCACAACCTCCCTCAAAACCCTCAGGACATTCGCGCCCACAACCCCTTGCAGATCCTTCTCAGATACCCCGCGCCGCAGCAGCTCTGCAACAAGATCGGGGTACTTCGAAACATCCTCCAGTCCTTCCACCGCATCGGGCATTCCATCAAAATCTGCTCCCAGCCCAACATGTTCGTACCCGATCAATTCACCCGCATACTGAACATGGTCCGCAACGTCCGACAACGACGCTTTCCCCTTGCCATCACAGCGCGTATACGCCGGGAAAAATGTAATCATAATCACACCACCATTCTTCTTCAGCTCCAAAAGAACATCATCGGGCACATTCCGTGGATGCGCGCATCGCGCATAGATTGATGAGTGTGAGAAAATCACTGGCGCGGAAGAAACCCTCAACGCATCGCGCATTGTATTATTGCTCACATGCGCCAGGTCCACGATCATGCCTAGCCGGTTCATCTCGCGAACCATGGCTTCTCCTGCAGGTGACAGGCCGTTGTGGAGTGGTTTCTCTGGGGTTGCGCTGTCGGCATATTTGTTGTGGCAGCTGTGGGTGAGAGTTACATAGCGTACGCCGAGGCGATGATACATGCGCAGAATGCTGGCACTGTTGCCAATTTGATGCAGGCCTTCAACGCCAATGAAGCTGGATATCGTATCTGAATTGGCGAAATTGTTCCATACGTCATTCGCGGAGGAGACGATACGTAGGTGTTGTGGGAATTGTTTTGCGAGGCGGTGGACGAGGTCTATTTGCTGGAAGGTGTCGTGAACAGTCTCCTGGTAGGTTTCGTCTGAAAAATTATGGGAATTTCTGGGGCTGGAGGAATTGGTGATTGATGTTAGATTTTAAGTAAATATTCAGCCGTTGTCGACTAGGCATTGGTGATACTCACCACTGCATATACGCACTCCAGAACTGGCCTCGCAGCCCACCCTTTCGCAAGCGTGGGAAGTCCACTTGGCCTGGGAGTTCCATGCCATTGGAGATGTTCTTCTGATATATATCATTGTTGTAAAGGGCACGAATAAAGTACGGAAAGTCGTTGTGGCCATCTGTAGTATGGTGCCAACATTAGCTATCTAAACACAACCCCGTTCTCCTCTGTATAGTCAAGTCAATACATAGGTAAATCTTACCTATCAAAGGTGCTGTTTGTAAGATCCTGTCGACTGGTGAAACGGACGCATGTTTGCAATGAAACAGCTTCCATGGAGAAGTTGTTGATGGAGAGATGGTGAACCATGCGATGATAATACAGGCTGCCCCGATGGAAAAGATAGAAGTATAACTGGGCAAAAAAGGTCGGCGCTCCGGCCTTGCACACTCTTTACTCTTCTCATGCATAGCTGTCCAATGGCCGCTCATCTCAAAGAAGCTGGTGTTAGTTGAAATTATCCAACTCGACTTTGCGAGCAACCTTTGGAGCTAGCCTGGTGTAAATACCTAGGTTCTCGTATAAATATTAATCACGAATTCTGCGTTACCAACAAATACTTTCTTTCCTACCAGGCCGGAGTTTTATAAACTAAAACGAAACTTGAAATTATATCACTGGAACCGTGTAAAAGATAATCAAATTGAAATGTTTATCCCTTAAAAAGGTCATATTTATGTTGAGTATAAGCTATAGTTATAATTTTACTATGAGTTTAGAAGCTTCTATCCAAGTACTCTGATGCTAGGAATTTGTAGAATTGTTGGTTCGATATGACTTGAGAGAATGCAACGTAAGGTCTTTTACCTGTGGGCATCAATGGAAATATCGCAAACGTACATCTGTACTGTAGAAAGAAGCACAAGCAAAATTCTAGCCACTACTACCGAGAAGCTGTTAGCCTTCGTCATAACTCAAGGGCGACCCCTCCTCCCATCACGAGATTACCGAAACTCCATAGTGATTGTATTCTCCAACACTTTGTCAGACTTTGCCGTGTTGCCTCAAGCTCAACCAGCGGCTCGGGATTACAACATCTTATGTTGCACCCGAGTGTAGTTGCGCGGTTGAGCACTTCGGATTACCAGAGCTGTCAAGTATCTTCATTCCTGGACGACGGTCGAAGCCGCGCATGCTTTGGAGGGGTGAGAAGGGAATCAATTCAAGGGAGAAAAAAAAAAAAAAAAACTCACGGTCAGCAATTTTCAAGCTTTTCCACGCCGGTCCTACCGCGACGTAGGCTATCCCGCCTATCAATTTCTCTTGAAAAGTTAGGCTTGGCAAAATAAGTTCTTCAACACAAAGATTGTCCCATCTGTCAGGTCATCATCGCATCATGGCAGCTCCTTGCGGAGCCCTCGTGATGATGGTTTTAGAAGTGGGATTTTTATCGATCTCGACACACTCATCGGAATCGCCAGAGCAGTGGAAGAAAAAACCTTGGAAAGGTCATGAGAGTTGCTAACTGGTGATGATTTGAGTTGGTGGTCTAGCTGTTGAAGAAGAAAAAAAGAAAAGGAAAAGGAAAGAGAAAGAAAAAGAGGAAAATTTGTTGCTTTGAAGCCGCCGGGAGTTGGAGTAACCGCTTTGGGAAGCTCGAGTCATGTGACCTGGGTGCTTCCGGCGTGTTTCCTGTAATGGTCATCGTGAAACTGAGAGAAAGAAACTTAGCAAAAATGCCAATTTTGTAGGAAAACAGCTGCTAAGAACAATGTCCCATTCTAAATTGCAGTGGTAATCCAATGCAAAACCATCATTAGCTCCGATACTATGCAAAATAATGAAATATCCTGTCAAAGGTGCCCAAGAAAATTCAAGTTCCAAGCCAAACCCAAAATATGATATACGCTCCCAAAAATAAATAAAAATATACACGAAAAATAAAATAAAAGGTTTATTACAAATTGGCATAAACAGTCCCATCCCTTAGTTCATGTATCGTCTCCTTATCCGCCGACACACCAACCTCTGCATACCGCCGCCCGTCCCGCAATTCATGGATGGTAATCTGGCGATGTCTGGACTTCTTCGGTCGCGCATATTTTTTGAAAATGTTACCCCTGCCACTGCTGGGGCTGCTACTAGTTGAAGTGGAGATGGAGCTGCTTGTCTCGGTGCTACCGCGTGCCAATGCCAAGTATTCGTGTTTCCTCGCGAGCTGCTCCCCCTCTTCCTCATACCATCGCCGGAGCGAAGCGACGTATTCTCGCTCCTCGGTGCCAAATTCAACGGGAGGCCCATTCATCTGGACGTCAGTGTCGCTTCCCCTGGGGAAGACAGCCCACGAGCTAGTTGTCGTACTAACCAGCATCATTTTGTGATCCATGCTTTGAACTTTGAAGTCGCGGAGAAGGATCGCGTCTCCCTTTTCTGCGGTGGGGAGAGACGACTTTGTTCTTCGGAACATTTGAGCACATACAGTTATGCCAGACATGGAAGGTTCAGTGACATGAAGTGTTGTATGATACTCCCGGGGACCTTTCCTCGATCGTGAGATTTTTGAGCATGAGATAACCACGGATATAGTATCTGTCATCTTGTTGAAATTATCCGCAAGGGTGGACAAAGGAAAGAAATATGACAAGCGGCTCCGAAAGCCTGTGGCGTTGGTATTTGGTTGCAACACGGTAGGTGACTCGAGCCCTGCGTTTTGCATGGCATCGGCATGGTCTACGGACTTTCCTTTTCGCATATCAAAATCCTGCTTAACGGTATCATCGACGCTAGCCTTTTTCGGTTCTCGTTTCTCAGGGGGCTGAGGAATGAGCAAGGGCAGCTCATCGACAAACTCGGGCGTTTGGAGATTCTCTCTGCGAGATTGCTCCTCTATATCACGGAAAAGTTGAGAAGAAACTAGTTTATCTTCTGTTGAGCGAGCTTCTGACAACCGCGGCGAGGACGGAATATCGGTAGATTGCCCAGTTTCTATCCGTGTTTCAAGTGGACCTTGCGCATCTGGTGACAACGAAATTCTGCGTTCATTCCAACCGTTGACATCAAACGCTCCCTCATGCGATAGCCCGTGATCCACCCTACCCGGAGGCTTTCGATGCGTCCTTGGACTTTTCTGGCTCTCAGGTTGGTACAGTTGAGGATCAATAGCGATCTTATTGGACAAATGGAGCTTAGCTTCAGGTTCCCTATCAGACACGGAACCTGAGGAGAAAGAAGGGCTTGCATGGCCCCATTCATTCAAGTTTTCTGATTTCTGGCTGGTATCTTCGCCCTCGTGGTCGGCCGCGGCAGGTTCCATTTCGATATGAAGTGCTTCTTGCGCAATATAGCCTATCATTTCTTGCTGAGGAGCCTCATCGAAGCTAGCGCTAGGCTCAAGATTTGGCGCGACGATATCCCCACCGGGTAAATTTGTAGCAGCCCAAGATTCTCCAGCTTCTAAACGCGCACCCTCACCAAATCCACCATGAGGTTTGAAGCTAATAGTGGTTAAGACTTGTGGTGGCGAGTTGGCCAGTTCAATATCACCTGGTGGCAGTGGCACGTCCGAACTAGGAATTTCCACGTGTTGCGGAGCAAGGGTCAGAACAGGGGCGCCCTCGGTTTCGTCATCACTGTCCAAAACGATTATTTCTGGCGGAGCGCGGGGGACAGCGAGATAAGTCGGTCTCGGTGGTAACGCGTCTTCCTCTGACTCTAGCTCCGAACCTTCATCATCGTACACCTCTTCAGATTCGAGTTGTGATGAGTATTCGGAGACGCTACGTTCCATTTCATCGTCGGAGTATATTTCCATGTCCTCCTCCCCTTCCTTTTCGGCTAGCTCTCCATGTTCCACGGCTCCCTCATCTTCCTCTCCTTCCCCCTCCTCTCCTTCTTCCTGCTTTCCCTCGCCCTCTTCCTCCATTCGTTCTTCCAATTCTTCCTCTAACTCCACCAACTCTTCCTCCAAATCTTCAGTCGGTTTCCGGCTTACTTTCTGTTCGAATACATTTTCATATTTCTCGTCCACATGTTCCTCACGACCTTCTTCAAGCCGTTCTCGCGCAGTCCCTTCCACATAATCCACAATTTTTTCTTCGCCTTCGCCATCCTGGTCAGTCATTTGATGGTCTACACTGTATCCCTTTCCGGATAGGTCATGTGACATTGTCAGAGCAGCTTGCCGTCCTGCTTCTTCTAACTCCGTCAATTGTGCCTCGCGTTCCTCCACACTAGTCACCGGCGCCACATGGTCGGGCTTTGTGGCTTCCTGATCAAACTTCCCTTGGCTATCAAGATCAACGACTAGCGTTGGAGGCGAGGAACTGGCGTTACTATCGGCACGATGATCAAGCAGATAATGCAAGTCTTCCGGTCCATTTACCATAGCCTCATCTTGAGATCCCACTTCTTCGTCGATTTGCCCCGCCATGCCATGCTGTGTTGTAATCAATTGGGAAGCGGTAGTATCATGTACATGAAGCTGGGTCGATGTAGGGCTGCTAGATGGCGCGGGCTTGTGACTTGTACCTTCTAAAGTTTCAGGAGGAGAGGCGGCCGAAGCCATGGGAGATAATGCTAGGGGTGGGGGTGCAGCATCAACTTCATGGTTGACCATTGGTTGGTCTTGCACAAACGAGTTCCCAAATGAACTGAAAGGTGTGACGGTCGGTTGCTGTGAGTGCGCGGTGTCCCAGTTCGAATTCTGAGTAAATGTAAGGGTCAAACCGTCGGGTTGAGAACGGTCAAAGGTGGTACTGAATGACCTCGAAATATTTAGTGCGGTGGGTAGAGTAGAGTTATCTATAGTTTCAGTTTCCAGTAGTCTCCCTGGTGGCTCCAAAATCCGCGTAGCCTCGTTTTGTTGGGGCTTATCACCCGCATGAACGGTGGTTTGGGAATTAGGAACGGTGTCGCCTTGGGAGGGATGTTCTTCCAGTGTAACGTCTTCTTGTTCCCTGCCGTCCAATTCAAGATCTTCATCTTCCCATGCATCCGCAGCAGCTGGCGGTGGACTAGGCGGCGAATCCACGAAAGTCCACTCACTACTCGGTCTGCTGAATTTTGTCCGTTTCCTGCCCTTACCCCAGATGTACCCATCTTCTTCCTCAAGGGGATTGAACGCTGAGCTGGAGCGGGAGCCAAAGGAGGCGCTAAACTTTTGTGAGAATGCAGGTGAGGCCCAATTGTCTGTAGCTAGGCCAGTAAGTTCTCCGTTCCTTTGCGCGTGTGGGGTTGAGGGTAATTGGTTGGGGGTCGTTGGTAAGGTGCCATCAACACAAAGATGTTCGACCTGAGGAGCTTCAACCTTGACAGTTGTGAACAGCTTGGAATCGCGATATACCTAAATACATGTAAGTCAGAGGTTATCCTTTCTTACATTCATTCTCAAAGCTATCTAGATTAAAATATAATCACCTCCAGCAGCAGACGCTTAGAAAATGAAAGATCCCAATCAATGCTTTTCCCTGGCGTACTGATATCTGCGTCCTGATTCTGCCACCGCGCGCCGTCGAGACTCAAAACCACAGTATCCCCAATACCAACTTGTGATTTTGCCACTGCTTCTGCACTCGCACCTCGGAAGCTGACTCTGACCTGGCCCCTTCTATCTCTGAGTCTAAAATCTGGCTCCGAGATGAGCAGGCTATATTGCTTCGTGTGGGATGAATACGGCCATAGTAGTATCACAACGGCACGGATATGTCGTTCCTTAAGATGGTCGAGAGACGGGGAAAGATGTGCAAGAGGAGTTGGCGTGCTAGAAGCCAGGGCCGATGCCCCGTTCGTTGGTGATGCAAGTTCCATGATGATTCCCAAGCCACCATGACGGCTTTTTCTTATCGTGGACGGTGCATCGTGTCATGGGACAGAGTCGAACAAGATCAAGCATACAGTTAGGTCGTATTTTTTTGTAAAGCTACAACCTGAGTAAAAGTCGTGCTGTGAGAACCGGATGACACGAGCAGGCAGATGGCCGATAGGCAGATATCGCCAACAAAGTCGAGCTCTGGGGAGGAGCTGAGGGTCAGAGCAAAACCACGTGATTTATCAACCACCCGCGAACCTCGGATTTTTCCTATTTGGACACAAAGAAAGCTACCTGGGTAGATGGTTCCCCGATGCAAATGGTTGGTGTTGGGTTGCTGAAGGATTCCTTTTGTACTGTAACAGCTTAAATTCTGGTAGTAGCCATCTATTCATATTTGCTGATATCTGGATTGGCCCCTTGGTTGACTCTAGTAACTACTGAGCTCCAAGACTTTTCCCTCATGAAACTTAAGGCTAGATTACGGAGGTAGAGCACCTTGAACAAAGCTCAGACTGGCATGCATCTTCGAATCAGCTCATCCATACTCTTCTTCCCCTCCCTCGCGTACTCACGCATATCATCATACACACATACTTCCCCACTCGGACCACCATCAAAGACCTCCGTAGAAAACCAGCCCCTAAACCCGGTCTCTAACACTGCTCTAGTGATATCTTCCACGGGCAAGTATCCACCATGATACGGAAATGGGCGAAATGCATGACTCCACCGTGCTCGAGGCCTCATGCCATCAGTTTCCCTCTTTTCCAGCGGTGACGGTTGCGGTTTATATGCGTCGGAGATCTGCAAGAGATAGATCTTGTCTGGTGGAACGGTTTTCGCCAGTTCGTCCAAACTCTGCTTGAACCTTTGATCCAACTGATGTTCGTTGATATCTGCGCCTCCTTCCTCTTTTTCAACAAGTCCCGATGCATTTGTCGGGTCCGCCCACTCACCGCCGGCGGTCTGGAACGTGTCGAGACACAGCCCAACATTTGCCCTATTGACTTCTCGGACAATGTCCCATACATCCTTCCATGTGGGAGCGTGCGTGGACCAGCACCAATTTTCATAAGCGAGACGCATATTGCGTGCCTGCAATAAATCGGCTAGTTGCTGGAGATCTGAAACTATGTCCTCGCGGTTTGTGGATATCTTATGTGCTGGAGAGTCCGTGGATCCAACCTGCGAGTCGCATGAGCTTTTTGAGGTAGGCGGACGTTGAAACTTTATCGATTACTCACCTGCAACATATCCGTCTTGCACGCCTCCATAATCCTTATCCAACCCTTTGCTCTTTCAAAAGCGTCCTCCCGCTCTTTAGATCCTCTTGCCCACCCCTCAAAGTTGCTAAAAGGCTGTAACATCATCACTCTGATGTCGAGTGCGCGGCACATTAGTGAAACCTCCTGAGCTGCTATGCAAAGATCGGTGTAGTCATCCGTAGCGACATCTCGATGGAGAAGCTGCGTTGCAAACTTCTGGAGATCGGGAAATGCAAGTTCAACTGCGGAGAACTCCGCGGCGGCGATTGCTTCGAGTTTCCTAGGTAGTGTGTTCTCATCGGGGTCCGAGGATGAGATGGAGCAGGTCGCAAAGGATAGGGATATTTTTTCAGACATTTTGCTTTCTTCCGTTCTCACTTCCTCATTGACATTTAGTTTGCCCCATAGAAACAATATGATATGGATAATACTCCTCGCCAATTATTCGCCATGCGCAGGGCCGAACATTCGCGCTGAGTTGTCTCCTCTGGAAGTCACTTTGGCGTCATAAGCGTCATATCTCGTGGAAGCCCGGGAACGGGCAATCCGCAACAAATACCATAAACCTTAGTTAATAATAACCAACCTCAATTTCCCCTCACAAACTGCGGCAATTATTACGATTCCAGGATTTCAACTATTGTACTTTTTAAACTTCTTTGATATGACGTCACCTTGTTTAATCCGGGAATTGCATGGTATAAACCATGCTCATCTATAATCGCATGACTAGCGAGTGTTTGATAGCTATGGGCGGCTGCAGTTATCTTAATTTTGGCCACACTTGAATCAAGCCTGTGAGGCGTTCATAATCTATCAAAAACAACTAACCATGGCTACTCTCCAACGATTCCAGCATATCGGCATCGTGGGCGCAGGCAACATGGGCACAATGATGTCCTTTGGCCTCGCAGAGCTTGGTCTCGATGTGTCCCTGTGGGATGTGAAAAGTTCCAACGTGGATGAAGCAATATCAATGAGCAAAATCGAGAAGAAACTGAAGGGAAAAATCTCCGGTTTCCACGAGATCCATAATTTTGCTGAGAGTATTAAGCCCGCCACGGTCGATGGCGATCAAAGAAGGCTCTTCCTCTTCTCAATTACGCACGGATGGCCCGCAGACAGCGTCTTGGATAAAATGAAAAATGATCTGAAAAAGGGGGACATCATCCTTGATGGCGGCAATGAAAATTATCGGAAGACAGAAAGGCGGCAACGGGAATTAGAACCGAAAGGAATCAGTTGGATTGGGATGGGAGTGTCTGGGGGCTATCAATCGGCAAGGCATGGCCCAAGCTTGTCGCTCGGTGGTGATCCAGATGCCATCGACGTGGTACTACCACTTCTGCGAACATTCGCTGCTAAAGAAGCACGAACGAAGGAACCCTGCGTATCTAATATTGGTCCACGCGGCGCGGGCCACTACGTTAAGATGGTGCACAACGGCATCGAGAATGGGTTGCTATCAACTCTTTGCGAGGCGTGGGATATCCTACACTCCGGCCTACACTTATCCCACGACCAGATTGGAAAGGTATTTGAGCAATGGAATAGCGAGGGGGAGTTACGACATACATTCCTTGTCCAAATTGGGTCAGAGATTTGCCAACGGCACAAGACTGCCAAAGGTGATAAGGGTGGCGAGGCTGCAAGTAATGTTGGCAGCTATGTCCTAGACGATGTCAGCGATAAGGTCGTACAGGATGACGACGATACGGAAGGAACCCTCTACTGGATGGTCATGGAGGCCGCGGACCGGCACGTTTCTGCCCCGACTATAGCGACTGGCCAGTTTCTCAGAGTTGCAAGCGGTAACCGCCGACAACGGCTTTTGGTCGCAAACAAGCTCAAAGTTCCCCACCCGAAAAAAATGGAAGCAGCCAAAGACGCAGATTCGTTTATCGAGACCCTTCGCAAAGCGGTATTCGTTTCTTTCTTGTGCTCTTTTTGCCAGGGGTTGGAACTGATAGCACGTGCATCCCGGGATGAGAAATGGGATGTTAATCTCGGAGAATGCATGAAGATCTGGCGTGCCGGCTGCATTATTCAGGCAGAATACATCTCCGATCTCCTGATGCCCGCTGTGACGTCCGGTGCAAGGATTATGAATATGAAGCTCATCGACGAGGTCTCAGCTGCACTCACGGAGCACTATGACTCCTTAAAGTTAGTGGTTCTGAGTGCGGTAGAGGCGGATTCCTGTGTTCCTTCCATGTCAGCCAGTTTGGAGTATTTGAAATATGAAGGGAGTAAGATGCTCCCTACGCGATTCATGGAGGCGGAAATGGACTCTTTTGGGGCGCATAATTATGATAGGCCTGGGGTTAAAGGAGAAGATCCCGGCAAAGTGGCCAAGGGTGCACATCATTATGAATGGCACCCTGTTTGAACCATGTTTGATGTGATGTTGCGGAGCACTCTGGGTCTAGCAAATTCGTTCAATGTGGATAAGGTGGAAAAGCAAACGTCTATTCATAGTTCATAGCACATTTGGTCTATCAATACGTAGTAAGGGCAAAGGAGAACTATCGTCCTGGGCGATTGTCTTCTCCAGCTAATGTCGCAGTTTATCCCCTTTGCGGAGGAGAGGTTGGTTGGCTTATCTTATTTCATCTCGATCTAATCAGATATGGATTCTGAACGCTAAACCAAATGGAGTATTCCGATATTTTTCCGCATCCACCGAAGCGTGTTTGTCCCAGAAAATTGCCGAGCCGATAAGTTAAGTAGCCGGCAAAACAACCAACCAATGCAAGTGGACAGCGCCGACAAACAGCCGCAGAAGGCGGCCCAGGGATGTCCACGGGTATATATGCTGGCATCGTCCGCATATCCAATTTAAACCTCTGTATTATTCACCCGCCAACGAAGTAATGGTTTTTTTGCGCGGAATGATGCGAGCGGCTTCCTCCCACCCAATCCGCCGGGTAGCCATTATAGGCGCTGGCCCGTCTGGGTTGGCTGCGGCCAAGTATGTATTAGATCATTTTTCCTAAACAGTGTCTGCTTAATACTACCGGTCGTAGCGGGGTACTGATGCGATCCCGTAGATTCTTGTTGGCCGAAAAATGTTTTGAAAAGATTGATGTTTTCGAACAGCGTAGTCGGGTTGGTGGGGTCTGGAACTACTCAACAGCCGGAGACAAAAAGCTTGCTTCGATTGATATCCCGCAGACAAACGCCCACTTACCCGTAGAGGAGCCTATTTGGCATTCGTTGCCGGGATCGTCACAAAACTCAGATTCAGCAGAGCCGCGCGGCAGAAAAGAAGCCTCGTTCATATCCCCACTCTACGATGGCCTGGAAACGAATATCCCTCACACTTTGATGCGGTTTTCCGATAAACCGTTCCCTGCGGATACACAGCTGTTTCCTACATTCGCGACAGTGCTGCAATATATAGAAGAGTACAGCTCAGATGTCAAGCACCTCATACAATTTCAGGTCCAGGTTTTAGATGTGAGGATTGATGATGCGTGTGCGGGGACGTGGATTGTGACAAGGAAGCATTTAGAAACCGGCGCTCAAGAGGATGATGTCTACGATGCCGTGGTGGTGGCGAACGGGCATTATAATGTACCATATATCCCGTCCATCGCTGGGATATCGGAGTGGAATACGGCATATCCAAACGTCATAACACATTCCAAAACATATTCATCCCCCGCGGAGTTTCAGGATAAAAAAGTTATTGTTGTTGGCAACTCTGCCTCTGGAGTTGACATTGGAGCTCAAATCAGCACAACATGTCGCAAACCACTTCTTTCTTCTGCGCGGTCCTCTTCCTACTTTGCGGCCGGAGCTGCTGACGACAAAAAGGAGTATCCGCAAATTGTTGAGTTCCTGCCACCAACTACTCATAACCGGGCTGTTCGGTTCGAAAATGGGGAGATTGAGGAGGACGTCGATGCTGTGTTGTTCTGCACTGGATACTTTTACTCATTTCCGTTCCTGTCATCATTGAAGCCTCCGGTTGTTGAGGATGGAAGCAGGACACTCCATGTTTACCAGCAAATATTTTACGCTGACCAGCCCACCCTGGCATTTCCCGTTTTGAATCAGAAAGTCATCCCGTTTCCGATGGCGGAAAATCAAAGCGCCGTGATTGCTCGAGTCTGGTCTGGGCGGCTCACTCTTCCCTCAAAGCAAGAAATGTACCAGTGGGAAGATGCTGAAATAGCCGCTCGGGGACCTGGCAAGTTTTTCCATGTTTTCAAGTATCCCATGGATGCTGATTATATCAATATGTTGCACGAATGGGCTGCCAGCGCGGAGCGGAGGCCTGGTGTGGAGAACGAAGGTCACGGCAGGGATTGTACTTACTGGAACGAAAAGGATAGATGGACTCGGGAACGGTTCACACTCATCAAGCAGGCGTTTAATACGAAGGGGAGACAACGACATCAATGTCGATCCTTGGAGGATGTGGGATTTGATTTTGAGGCATGGAAGGCAGGACAATCGATATCTTAAGCGATGAATTTATTATCTGAAGTAGTAATTATACCCAGGTAGAATAGATTTCCATCTTCTCAATATATACCAACCAATGTTTGCTATTTCTAACTATTACAATCAGCATTATGTACATGGATGGACCTCGGCGCATCCACCAGGTAGAACCTTGATTTGACCTAACTTAGTTCCCGCACCCTGGCAAATCGACATGAAGAAAAACGCGCCAGTGGCGGGAATCTTTGGTGACAACCGACCCAGCGGCATGTCACGTGCCACTGTGAACGGTTAACTTATGTCAGCAGCTAGTCGCCTTTCCATTCATTGCACCAAATGTCGACGCATTTCCTCTCAATACATTCTCATATGCACTCGCACCTCGATATCTGCGCGTATATTCTGCGTTCTCCGTGATACAGTAGCTATTCTATTTTGAAATTCAGTTATTCAATTTTACCATATTGTTGAAAATGGACTGTGGCTTTGTCATTCCCACCCATGCATAATAATGGGCAAGTCGAGAAAGCCTACTACAGCTGCACCTCTCGTCTCATCATCTCGCAAGTCTAGATATAAGTCCAACACCCAGGAATCCACCGCTACGGGATCCGATACCGTACTACAGCTATCTGACGAAGTATCTGTCAATAGTTCTCAGGAATATCCTATAAAGAGTATTATTGACGAATCCCGCGACAGGTATCTCATTGCGTGGGAAGGCCCGTACGAACCAACCTGGGTAAGTTCTACATGATGAGCCCATGCATGCGCCAATTGTGGCCGTTCTGGCTTTATAATTTTGATTTGATTTGATTTTTAATCGATGTAATATTTTTTTTATATTTTTTTAATTTCTTTTTTAATTTTTTACCTATTTGTGTGTTAGTGTTTGATCACATTGTTTTTCATTCAAGATTGAAGTACATGTATGTTGGCTTGTCAATTTGGTACAGTGGCAATTGCCAGCTAAAGCTCCATTCTCTAGGAACCCAAACATTTTGCAAACGACGTTGCAATTCAGATCTGGGAGAACAAGAAGAAGAGGGCAGATAGTGTTGCCAATAAACGTGGTGGCTCTGACCAACACTCCTCTCTACATTCTTCGTCCGCAACCTCTGTTGCTGGTCCACCATCCACGGTTCCAGAAACTCAACAGACAGGCCTTAGTCAAAATTCTGTGCTTTCAACTGCGGCTGCGGGCAGTCAATTTTCTTCAAATCCTTCTCAAAATTCCGAAGCAAGTGGTAGTTTGTACCATCCAGACACCTCTGATCAGGCCACCCAGTCGAGCAGTGGTGCCTTTACCCAAAGCCAGCACCAAAACTTGCCCGGGGGTGCAATCCAAATTTGTTCAACGCAGTCGAGTCACAACCACGCCTTATCGACTCAAGTTGAACCAAGCCCTACTTCAGGATCACTGCAATCTTCAAGCTATTGCTCTCTTCAATTCATTCGACTGAATACCCGCAGTGAGCTATTGAACCGTCACAATAAACTACCAGCTTCGCACAATAGTTCATCTCCAAGCTCGTCTACAAACCTTTTAGAAACTAGCTCTACCTCACAAAACTCCTCAGGCTTATTTCGCTTTCAAGGCACACACGCCTACCTGCCAAGCCACGAAGGGGATTACTCCCTGGGGCACGCAAATTTTCATTCAAACAACATTGGAACTGCGATTGAGATAGCAGAGACTCCACCAGAACGCCTCTCGCTGTATCATAGCCAGAGCACTAGCCAATCTCACCCATCGCTTAGCCCTTCCACTTTATCTCGCGTCCCAACCCACCATTCTCCTTCGCAAGCCCTTTTATTCAACGATAGTTTTGGTAAAATATCTCCGAGTACTTTCCTAGTTATGGTCTATCGCTAATAAAATACATTCAGTATATAAAACACCTATTCGCCAGATTGCGCTTCCTTTAAACAATATCGTGGAGACTGTCCCCGAAAGTCTACAGCACGAACTTTCCACTCAATCCCCGAAACCTGCGATCGGACAAACCCCTTGTTCCCTTTCTAGAAATTCTAGTAGCATACCCGTATCCATGTCAACACAGCTGCCCAGTAACAGCGAGGCATCTCAACTTGCAGATATTCCGCAGAGTTCCATCAGCAACGTGGACGAATCATCGACCGCTGGCGGGACACCGAACCCGCCCATGACTATGGAGGAAGCGCGACGTAATAATCCTGGGGCGAACTTTCGCGAGAAAATGAGATTTATTCGTGCCCATGAGCGCTCTCTCGTCGGAGAATCACAGAGTGTTAGTACAAGCGTAACACCATCGTCTGCCAGCGATATTGAACCATCACTTCCAGCTCCTGCCAGAAATGCGATATCTCCCCTTAATATCCGCGTGGATCAGGAGCCTCATACTCATCCACCACACGTCATGACAACGACCGCAGCGCCCCCCGCATTTATTGCACCCCAGGCTCTGCATTACAATGCAGAACATCCCGTTACTGTCGCGGAATTACTCGCAGAGTCGCAGCCAAGCCTTGCTGGTGAGGCAGAACTTTCGGAAGCTTCAGCAGAGCTAATAGCAGAGCCTGTAGCAGGATTTGAGCCGACTGCGGCCTCAATTGAAGAGGTGCCGGAGCCGCAACCTGTTGGCATCAACCTGGGACCCATGGAATTCGCTATCCCTCTTTCCATGGACTCTAGAGTAAAGGATGACTATGATGTCACGCTTTCCGCAGAGAGCAAAACGATTGGGAAATTTTTGGCAGAACCTTCGTCGCTAGGAACCGATATGAGCAGCTCTACTCTGGAGGTTAGTAGCCGCCTTAGCCAACCAAAGTAAACTTCAAAATTTCTCACACAGATATAGTATGATATCCAAATCTCGAAAATGCGGAAATTGATTAATAGGCTAAATAATATATCAACTCATCCTGACCTCAATGACCAACCCGCGGCGCCCGGTGCGAATCCAGCCAAGGAGGCTGCATGGGCGGAATATTCGAGTTCAAAATTTCAATTTCTAGGTTTCCTAATTGACGCAGCCATAAATGATGATTTACATATTATCATCGTAGCAAGAAACGATAAAGCTGTCAAGCTTATGGAAAATTATTTGATAGGCAAAGAATTTATCAATACTCAACCGGCGACAGATAGGTCGGCTGATCTTGAATTATCCCTCTGCAAAGGGCAGCTCAGCTTTGCGATTCGATCAGCGACTGATGACCGAGTATTTCAACCATTCAAAACCCCGGCTGCGATTATTGCTCTCGATAATTCTTTCGACGCGGAGAACCCTGTCATTCGCCAAATACGCACAGAAGCGTCTCCGAATGGGAAACTATTACCGGTTATTCGCTTGCTTGTCTCTAACACTGCAGAGCATGTCGAACGGTGTTTGCCAGACACAACAAACATCAATAGGCTTCGCCTTCTCGTCAAGTATACGCGAGACTTCAGTAGTACCGCTGGAGAGCTTCAAGATGATGCGCTAGGAGTACAAGAAAACGCAGAGGAGCTTGTCCTTTACTTGAAAATGGACCCTGCTACACGAGTGTGGCCGCTTGCAGCGGTTGAATTAATACCAATTGAGACACCGGGCGTGTCTCCTGCTACTCTAGAAGTAGAGGAGCTTCGATCTATGTCATCTTCACGACAGAAGCGGTTGTTGGTAAGAAGAAAAATTGCTGACGTCTAAAGTTCATGAGCTAATAGATATGTAGGAAAACGATGAGGATGAGGTTAGTAATCAGACAAAAAGGCAGCGGATGACCCCTTTCCAAGATATCACACATGTTAGCGATTCGATGGAGGGCCAAACACAGTCGCAAAACGAAGGCGATTCTCGGCTTAGCGAACGAAGTTTAGTCCAAGCGAAAAACGCCATGGAATTCGAAGTTAGCCAGCTTCAAACTGCTTTGGAAAAGATTCAAACGAATCTTCAAACAACGGAGAAGAGCTTCTCTCAACTACAACATCGATACGAAAGCCGCCTGAACAACTACCACAGATTACGTAAAGAACTAGAGCAAGCCCTCGAAGTTTCCAAGACGTCCTCCGAGCGCCTCGAACGGCAGAAGATTGAGATAGCCAAGCTCAAAGACGAGAAAGCCACCTTAATCAAAGATCTTGATGAAGCTAGAGCTACCATCAAGGAGGGAGGAGGCACGGATGCGGAGTTAGAGAAAGCCCGAGAGGAAATACGCCGCCTGGCTAAGGAAAATGCCAGCCTCCAACGCACAGTCCAGCAAGAGCGCTCGCAGACAGAATATACAAGGCAACAATACCAAAACGCCTCGAGTGCCGCTGCGCAATCGGCCATAGAACTCCGGCAACTCGAGGAGGAGCTGGGCGAGCTAAAAACCAAGGCCGCAGGCGACCTGACGAAGTTGAAAAAGCTGCGTCTGCAGAGCGACGAACAAACGCATCTGACGCGGATTAAGGAACTCGAAGTAACGTTGGCGCAACGGGATGAGATGTTGAACCGCAAGGAGGAGGAGTTGCGGGAGTTGAAGAAGAATCGGCCGTCGACTCGTGCGACGAGTCTGCAGCCGCGTAGCCCGAAGTGGGGGGCTAGTAGGCCCGCGAGCCCGGGGGCGAATAATGTTGGTGGCGGTAACATGCGGGGTAGTGCGTTGAGGTATCCGTGCTAAATTGAACGAGATGACATGATATCTGTACGTACGTATATACAATGTTCTGTCGTTTTGGTTATGGTTGGTGGATGGCTAGGGTTAGCTCCTTATGTTGTGTGTACAGTTGCATTAAAGGCCGAACACATTGATTCATCGGGCGCGGTCAGGCGTAGGGCAGAGAGAAGTGTTGGAGATGAGGCAGGATTTTGTGTTAGGACTTTGCGCATTGTTTCAGATATTCCTTTTCCTTTTCCCATTTATTGAAGTTGTCCTGCATCGTCTCTTGTTTCTTCATGCTCATACTCCTTGAATAACTCTTGACAGATTCATATCCTGATGCAGGCGCAAAGGATGGGCGGCTTGGGGTTTGGTTTATACATATAGATATGTATGTCTTTTGATACTCTGTTTGCTGGATGTTGCCAGAACTTTATCCTCCTATTCTATACCTATTGTTCGGGCTTTATTGTTAAGTATGGTAAACGATCATTTAGCTCCTTCCAGGGTGATGTTTAGCCAGATATCTGTTTCTTTCTTTGTTTGTTTATTTTTCCTTTCCTATGTGAATATGAATAACCTTTTTTGTGTGGGGATACACTTGTGATTTTGATTCAGAATATATTTTTGAAATTTTCCGAGTTCTATAGCGGCTTGCCGCTAAACTTACCTCTTGAATTTTAGGCTTCCCCCACCAACGCCCGGCCGTTGAATCAAGGTTCACCCTTGCCGCCTCGCGCCCGCTTGCCTAGAGCTCAGTAAACTTTAATTCCACATCCCCACAACCAGTCAAAACCCCCCACAACAGCTCCAACTCCAAGCTATCTAAACTGTGAAGAGCTACATGGTTTCCATCCACACACAGAAGTATCGAAATCATTTATCTTACCTTTTTGACAAAGAAAACCCATCACACAAGGAACAGAGCTACAATCAAGTGTACTTATAACCCCAAATCCTACCCCCCGGGTTGCGCCATCGTATCAGCAGCGCACAAACGGGTCCGAATCCAACCGGCATGGCAGTCTCTCCGGTTATTTCCACTCCAGATCTCTCTACCCCGCCCCCCACGTCTCCCAGCTACAAGCTTGAAGTAACTGCGTACCCCGAGGCCAAAGACGCACTTTCCAACGGCTTATTGCGTCTGCGAACGGATCATGTTAGCGGAGCGAAAGACCTCGCTACCAGGGCTATATTTTCACTTGTCCGCATAGCTGAAATTATCGCGGAGAGGCTTATTGAAGAGATAAAGCAGGATGAGACAGAGGCGTGCGGCGGTAAATTGCGCGGTTCGCCTCATTCGGTGGTGGAGACGTGGTGGGAATCGTGTCGGAAGGCTGGGTGGATTCTTGCTAAATATGGCCGGCCGAGCATGAATGCGGCAATTACCGGTGCAATTGTCAAGGCGCTGGATAGAAAGAGGCTAGGGCTTGCGGAGCTGGACGATGAGGTAGTCTCCGATCGGTATGGAGTATGTGGGGTGAAAAGAAAAGCGTCCCGAGCGGATGGTGGCGGGGGAGAGCAGGTCGAAGATGAAGAAAGGTGCATTAGGATCGCGGTTGAGAGAATGCATGCTTATCTGATGGAGAGATATCACAATGCCACAAGGACGCTGATTGGGGCGGGATTACGGCAGTTTTTATATGAGAAGGGAACTATCGAGGGCGAGAGACGGGTGGTGAAAATATTGACCCTAAGTTCCAGTGCAACGGTTATGAATTCATTGGCGACGGTGTTAGAGACGGAGAGCAAAATGGGCGGGAATGGTGGGTTGAAGCTTCAATTGAAGGTCATGGAGTCGCGACCGCTCTGCGAAGGTGTAGACTTCGCCAAAGACCTCATCCAGGGCGCCGAGGCCGTCGAGGCCACGGATCGGCTGCGTATAGAGATTGCGTCAGATGCCAGCGTTGCGATCCTAGCGAAGGGCGTGGATGTCGTTCTACTGGGAGCTGATCGAATATCTGATAGAGGGGATGTGAGTAACAAGACTGGTAGTTTACCTGCTGTGCTTTGTGCGAAAGCGGTGTCGGATAACGTGTCTATCGTCGTAGTGTCCGATGTCGACAAAATCTCCAAGCCAGGGGCAATGGAGGCATATAGAGAGGAAGAGAACGACCCTCGAGAGCTGGAACGTGAATGGGGCCACCATCACACTCACGGAAACATAAAATCGAATCTATGGCGCATTATGGTGGAGACTCGAAATGTGTACTTCGAGTGGGTCCCTGCCAGATATATTGATCATTATATCTGCGAGACGGGTATCCTTGATCTCAACGGCATTAAAGAACAATCCGAAAAGGTGTTCCATGCGGAGAGACAATTGTTTGGCTGCTTCCCTTGATGTCTGACAAGGGTGGTGGTGATCTGTGCGTATGTACAGAAAAGGTAGCAAACAGCCCACCTGGGACCAGAGTGGTTTAGTTTTTCCCCGTTCTGGTTGGCCATATCGATAAAGCACGAGCGATGACTGGCAGCTGATCCGTGCGGTGCATTGATGGTGAGAGGCCTGACCGTCCTTTGTTGTTCTATTTTGGGATAAAATGAGGTTATCCCAAAACGTTTCCAAGCTTCCAAGATATCAGATTCCCGTTTTGGGATGGGCTGTGGAGAGCCTCAGCCCTACCGATCGGCGCTAGTCCCTAAACAGCAATGAGTAAACAGTGGACGCAACAACACATCAACACCCCGGCCCGGACGCTATCACCGAGGACAACAACAACAACAACAACATCAGCTCTTGCAACAACCGCAGCTCTCTCCAACGCGCAATATATCAATTACTGTATTTATCCCTGCCATAGCTTGTCCGATGGAGTGGATGATTATCCGGTCTTAGCTACGAATGACTTTACGACTGCCTCTGATTTAACGGCCTCTTCCCATTTTACGCTCCTTCACAACCCCCTGTCGCTCGTTACTAGGCAATTGTGCCGCCCTTGTTTGTCGTACTGCTTACCCAGCGGGCTGGTTGCATCTGAAATCGCACCTCTTCTACCAACTCCCAATGTTATGATATCGCCAATCCTCCACATTCGCACTCATCCTATTACCACCCATCCCACGGCAATTCTTAGCAGCAATGGCTCCTGCAGCACCAGTTCTTCCTACCCGATTTCCCTGCTGGTGTCAGGCTGTATACTCGTGGGGCGGAGAGACAAAACGAGACTTGGGGTTTGTGGAAGGAGACCTTATTGAATGCTTGAATGCTGGTGATGGATCGTGGTGGACTGGCCGCCTACGTCGAGACAAACGCATGGTTGGCGTGTTTCCCTCGAACTTTGTCAAGGTTCTTGGGGACGACTTTGTTCCCGGGAGCCGGTCGGTCAGTCCAATGCCTGGTGGACCTGCAGGGTCGACGATGGATTTACGCCGGATATCAGCCTCCAATTCTGCAGCATCGCCCAGGAAACAAAAAACCTTTCGGAAGCCTTTTCAGGGGTACAAAGAAGTTGTTGGGCCGTCTGAAGCTTTGAGGAAGAGGCAGAATGATGATATGAAGAACAACGACATCAATAATAATAATAATGAGAATCAGGTTAACAATACTAGGCAGACCGGTTCGCCTTCGGGGAATCCGTCGAGGGCGAGTACAGGCTCAGCAGGGACGCCTCCAGCGTCGAGCAACCATCGTGGATCTCTGTCACGTCAATCTCCTCGCCACTCTCCACACTCCGTTTCCCCTGCTCCAGTTCAACATCGATCATCCATTTCTCGCGCCATATCTCCCTCACCCGGTCTGCATGCAGGGTCCATTCCCCGGGCAATATCTCCTGAACCAATTCAGCATCGTGGTTCTTTCTCACATCCTCCTCCTCGTGCTGCTTCCCCCCTTCCGGTACGACATCATCATTCCTCCTCCAACCCTACGCCACATACCGCTTCCGCAGCACCAATGCAACATCGTGGCTCTTTCTCCCATCATAACCGTCCTATTTCTCCCGTACCCGCACATTATCATGGATCTGTACCCCGTGCCTTGTCTCCTTCACCGATGCAACACAATCACTCCTTCTCTAAAGCCCACCCTCGTGCTATTTCTCCTGGGCCAATCCAACATCATGAGCCCATATCTCGTGCCGTGTCCCCGTCACCAATACAGCATCACTCCTTCTCTATCTCTCATCCTCGCGCACTTTCGCCCGGGCCAATGCAACACCATCATTCTTTCTCTCACTCGCACCCTCGTGCACTTTCTCCTGGGCTACCACGAGATACCGAATCTCCTCCACCACCACCACCCCCTCACCGAATTTCCGTCAAAACCCAACCGCAAAGGCATAGTCAATCACCTATTCCCACATCCTATGATATGAATCATGTATACCCTACCATAGCTAGGACTCCCTCTCCACATGCACACTCTCCTGCAATTTACGGTCACACTCCATCTCCTCTAAGAGATGCTATGGAAGACGTCATGTCTTCTTTACAAGATATGGGTCTAAATAACGACGGCCCGTCAGAGCACCCGCATCGTTCTCCTTCACCCTTCCATCCGTGGTCCCCAGAAGCGTTTGATGCGCTTCATGAGAATGACGTGCCTAATCCAATTCATCGCCCTTTGACCTCGCTAGGGTTAAGTGGTGGAGATGGCCAGCAGCAGGAGAACAGTCAGCATAGTTTTGCGCACCAATACAATGATGGGCCTCCGCAACTCAATAATTATGTGCAGAGGATGGAGAGCAGACTCCGCAAACTACATGCGCAAAGTAGGAAGTCCTCAGATGAACTTCATATGCCGCCTAGCAGTAAAGACCTCCCTCCCATACCTCCCCCGAAAGGACCTTCCCACTCCAGGCCACAGTCATCTTCAAACCAAGATAACCAGGGACCACGACTAAGACCGCGAAGATCTGCATACGAATTGGGCAAAGATGTCCTTGGGCGGACGTTTACCACAAAATCTAGCGCAACAACTTCTTCTAGCGGTGTCCAAAGCAATGCAACTAGCAGTACCTCCAGCACAGGACGTACAAACCAAAGTGTTATGAGCGGCCCATCAGCTTCAGGGTTTAGCGCAACTAGCGCCGCCAGCTACGCACGGCATACCAATAGACCAAATACTGCCATGGATAATATTCGCCCCTCCGGTTTAATTGGTTCTGATAAATCTTCTGACAGCGGACTGCGGCCTCAAACACCGTTGACCGGAATTTCTTACCACTCCAGCCATGATTCCTCTCGGCAAGGAGTAACTTCTGCTGTCGGATGGAATGAATACAATAAGGATGCTCCAAGCATGTATGGCGGCCTCACCACACCCAAGTCAAAGAAAACAGGCTTTTTCAAGAAAATCATTGAGTCTGCTAAAACAGGAGCTGCGACTGCAAGGAGCAATATTGCTACAAGCCCTGGTGGAGCCGTATCACCGACTAAGAACCGCATGGCTGTGGGAATATCATCTTATGCATCGCCTCACTCGGGGAAAAATGCGGCAAGAGAAACGGGATTGGGTGCATCCGTGGATTGGGTTCAGGTGCGGCGGGACGTCAACAGGTGTACCACGCCAAGCCATCATGAACTAATCGAGAGAGCGGAGAGATGCCAAATGCTCGATTGTCCAGTAATATACGCGGTGGAGGAGCTATATGAAAGTGCAGAGGGCGATGAGGGAATAGATGGCCTACCAATTGCAGAGCCTACCAATTGGGCTGCTGTGAACCTACAGCTAGTGGACAAGAGTGTCCGGTTCATAAGTAGTCTGCCTGCAATGATAAACCCAATCGGTTTATCCCAAGGATACATATGTCGCCCGCATCGCAGCGATGGACAGCGATTACGTGCCATATTTACTTGGGTTGCCGAAAGGATTGCATGGGATGATGATATTGATGGGGACGTTGATTTAAAGAGGGTGCTGTATATGAAAAGAGGATCCCCAAAAGAAGTTGCTTACTTAGTACAGGAAATGTGTTCCGCCGTTGGCCTACATGCCGAGGTAGTTCATGGCTACCTGAAAACGCCAGGAGAGCAGCTGGATCTTGATCG
Organism: Blastomyces emzantsi; assembly: GCA_003206725.1. NCBI lineage: Eukaryota > Fungi > Ascomycota > Eurotiomycetes > Onygenales > Ajellomycetaceae > Blastomyces > Blastomyces emzantsi. The sequence goes on from QGQJ01000069.1 coordinate 32,022, forward strand.
CCTCTCCCATCCAAATCATTGGTGGAATGCAGTACTGATAGATGGCGAATGGCGGATCATGGATTGCTCCTTGGCAAGCCCGACCCACCCTCGAAGAAGCTTGTATTCGAGTTTCAATTCTCAGGCTGCTGAAAGCTGGTATTTCCTGGCCCGTCCTATGGAAATTTGCTACTCTCACGTTCCCATTCACCCCGAGCAACAGCATATCTGCCCTCCCGTATCTCCCGATGTTCTTCTTGCGTTACCCTGTGCTTGTCCTCCGTTCTTTAAGAACAGCCTTCGGTTCCCTAATTATGACACGAGCCTTATTCGGATCAATGGGCTTGAGGCTGTCCAACTTCGTATTCACGTACCTCATGATGTCGAATGCGTTGCCGAAGTTGAAGCCCTTGCATTTGACCGTGATACGGATGGCGACTTCTTTGAAAATGGTGACATTGCCAGGAAGCGTGCACTTGCACAACCGGACTGGATTGGTGGGCAAAAACGCTTTACCATAAAGGCAGTCTTACCTGGAGACGAGGGGCAAGGAGTTTTAAAAGTATATGTTGGGAAGAAGGGATTGATGCATTCCATCAAAGATATTCCTCACCCTCTAGCATTTGCCATTCCGATCATCCACACAGGAGATAACCCGACCTACGACTTCATCCTCCGCCACCCGACGCCTCACGCCCAACGCCACGATCTTTACGTTATTCAACCACAATGCGCCAAGCTTGCAGTAAACAACACCTTCGTCTTCGCGGTCCGCCAACATCCATCGTCTCTTCCATCTAGCTCCCCAATCCCCAACGATGCCAACGGTCGCATCTCCCCGAACCCTTACGCCCGCCCTACCAGTGCGCTCAGCATGGGATCTTCCGTTGCTGCAAGCTCAAACGCGTCCACAGGCTCCTCGTATATCAATCAAACTTTCTCCGCCTCTAGCTCTAATATCTCGTCGAATGGCAAACAGTCGCAGCATCCCTCTAAGCCTGCGAAGCTAGCTATACAAACGCCTTCAGGGAGGATATTAAGACTGACACGCAAATCTGAGCATTTCCTCACTACCAGCAGTTGTGGAGGGGATCTAACAGGAGATGGCCCACCCGACGGCAGCGTGTGGGAGACGGTGATTAAGGTTGGTGAGAAAGGTGTTTGGAGAGGCCTGGTACTTGCTGATCGTAGTGCAAGATGGTGTGTCTTTGGGGAATGGGAGTGTTTCTGATTCTTTCTTTTCCTTTTTCGCTTCATTTCTTCCTTTCCTGGGTTGTGAAACATGGTAATAAAAATCTAAGCGCGTTTTTCTCCTTGATTCCCTTCTCCGTTCACTAGCGAGATTTGTTTGGAGTTCTTTCCGTCCAGCGATTTTATTTCTGGCCTTTTCTCGATATGTTACGATTTTGGGTGATGCTCGATAACTTTTCATGGCTTTTTCTTTTTTTCTTTTTCTTTTTTTTCTTTTTCTTTTTTTTTTCATCTCTTTTCTTTCTCTGTTCATCCTCAGAACTTGGTCGTATACTATGATCTTAGTCTTCAACATTTCCCCTTAGCTAATTTCAGAGAGTCATTTCCCGGTTTCCCTTTAATTTTCTACGTGATTTCATGCCTTCCTGATGATTTTACTAACTTAATCGGTATCTAATTACCTCGGCTATCTAGGCGATGAAATAAAAGGAGGGCAAATGATACAGCAAATTTTTTGATCCCCCTTTACGTCGTTGTGTTCGCTTTCCTTCAGAGGGCACGTTGCATCCTTCTGTGTTTACCTTGCAAGTGTGCTACTACCCCGTTTTATGTGATATTTCGAAGCGTTTAACAATTAAAGCCTCGAATTCTAACACATGCTTTGCTATTCTGGCTCTTTGCTTCGTTAAAAGATTAAACTATTGGCTTTGGTATTATCCTAGCTATACCCCATGTTTTGATCCATACTAAAACTATATTGGCATCCACAGTAGTCCAAAATACTCATTTTGTCCGTTTTACCATAGCGAAATTTATGTTACTATATATTCTAGCAGAGATGGCTATCGATCTACCTTTATATGGATATTTCCTTACATCCCCTCCCCTCACTCAGATCTCAGCACCACAAAACGTACGCCTCAACAACGGCGCAACCTGCTTCCTACTCTTCGACACATCAATCTGCCGCCAAATACGCATAAAGCGCCCGGTATCATCACCAGCATCGGAGGAAGCAAAATTCCCAGTCCAAATTCCGTCTTCTAGTCCCAGCTCTCCAGTCGCAACTGCCTCGAACCGCTTCAGGCCATCGAGACAGTCGCGATTCAAATTATAGAGCAGCAATTCACGGCGAAACTCGCTCTTCGGTTCTGGACTTCTAAACGCTGTCATGACAGCGACGAGGTCAAGGTGCTTCTCTGCTGCGAAAGAGGAGAGGTATTTAGATAGTGCCGCAGTGGGGGATGTGTCGTCCGTTGGGGTGGTAGTAACGGTTTCATATTCCCGAGCACATTTTCCCATGAACCATAGGAGGGGCTTTACTATGCAGCAGACGCCCAATTTCACCGGCTTATTGTTGTTTATGACTGTTGAACTTGTGCTTGTAGCAATAGTCTCAATCCACTCCTTATAATCTCTCCCCAGCACCTCTAAAACCGTTAGGTTTTCAACGCTATTCTCCTTCGCGAGGGCGATTGCATCGTAAAAGGCCTGTCTATCCCAGCTTTTGTCACTTACAGCAGATTGGGGATTACTTCGCAAATGTGCGTCGATGCCCGCTTGTATCTTGGCTTCCAAGAAGATAACGGCCGCTGTATCGACGGTGGACACCTTGCTTTTCGCCGTCATGTTGGCTGTGTCGATTAGGATCGCTGCCATAGCTAGTTTTGCCACCTGTGCTTCGTAGATTTCAGCCTGATCTTGGGCTGTCTCTAGATCCAAAGTGGTGTGAAGGTGCGAAGATAAGGGAACAAGGTCCGCCCAAAAACCTTGCGCTCGCAGCTCGCGAACGACAAGAGACATACAACTTCCTACACCTGTTTGTATGCAGCAGGGGTCATGTAGATGTGAATCAGATTCCCTCGACACGAAACATTCATCATCGTGATGATCTATGCAGCCGACGATGGAAAGTTTGAGCTCCGGCAAGGCGTGTGAAAGACCTTCAATGCCACGTTTCCCCCCATCGGATGGGAGTTTGGGCAGCGCATTCCAATCCACCAACATAACATTTAGCCTTTTCAGCTCTTCTGCAACATTGTTAATGTTCCCCGGTGCAATTTCGTTGCAGCGTCCGTTACCTGCCACCTGAGCTTCATTTTCTCCACTGGCACTAATTGGATCTCCGCCCAAAGACGATAATAGCTGCTCCTTCAAATCCGCAACAGTCAACACACTATTTTCTAGCACATTGTTGTCAGCTTCTTCCGCCCTTCTAACTTCGCTTTCATCCCACCCCGCCGCTAACCTCAACGCCGTCACAAACTCTGGCCTCAACCTTGCCAACTCTTTCCCAGCATGAACATCTGGCAAATCGATTACAGGTATATATTGACGAAGAATCTTTTCTCTCCCTTCCCTTCTTGGCGACGAAGAACCAGTCACGGGGCTGGATGAAACCACTCTCGTGGCAAAGTATGAATATACGATTGCAGAAATTATAGAGTCTAGGTCTGCGGATGGATTTCCAAGGACGTATATTTGAGACTTGGCCGGGGTTATAGGCAGTGAAGAAGAGGGTGTATTTGGAGGGTACTGCTGAGAATGGGCAAAATGGGAAGAGCTGTGTGCTTGTTTGAGGAAGCGGAGCAAATCTAGCCGTCGAGTGACGGTGGCTGGTTTGCCCATGATGAAAAAAATTGTGCAAGGCGATGATGCGGGCAATTAGACAAGCAGATAATGATCAATTCTGTGGGAATACTGACTTGTGGTGATAACTCAACATGACGTCGATGTTTTTATTTAAATATATATATCCATGGATTAATTTCCGTCAGTCACCTGATTTCAAACCTCTTGAACTGATGCAACAGTTCCCAAATATCCTAATTGAAAGGCTTGAAAAAGAATAGACGTTCTCATACTTGAAAATTTACAAGAACCTAATTAGTTATATTATCATTATTATATTACGGAAAGATTTAAAATGTGAAATAGAAAACAAGAAAACTCCTACTCACACTGCCACGGCCTTGACTCTTGAGCTTGCAATTTGCCCAGTTCCCGTCCGATTGCCCATACTTATCCCTTTCTACACCACTCTGACGCATGATGAAGAATAGAATTCTGTCTATGCCTGTTGGCCTATAGACGAGAAGTAGGCTGTTTTTGCAGACGGAGTGGAGTGTATGTAGTGTGAGCGCAAACAAGGGAAGCAAATTGTCAGAACACGTAAATTAAATCTACTTTACTGAGGTGACGGGGGCAGGTGGACGGAGCAAGCAAACAAAGCATGTGAACGAGCAATTGGGAGAAAGGAAGAAGCAAATGTATCATTGACAGAAAGGAGCAAGGCAGATAGATTTGCCTGAAATTGATCTTCTTTCCCTTTACGCCATACGAATTTTTTTTTGATTCTTCCTTTCTTTCCCCTCTCATTTAAATAAACGGAAGGGGCTGCAACGAGCCCGGAGCTGTCCATGAAAGGTTGCCAGGAAGAGCCAGACACGAGCTGATTTTCCTCTTTCTTCGCGTGTAACGACTCAACGTAATACATGACGAGACAGTGAGGGCGATGACGATGTGGAGAAGTGAGCAATCACACAACCGGTTGAGAGAAATGTATAAGAAATAATAATGAATATTAAATCGATAAGAATAAGCAGAGAGAATAGAAGAAGCAACTGAGCAATGACACCATTGGGTAGATAATACCAGCGTTCCAGAGTAGTTAATAATACTGTAGCAAGGAAAAAGAAAAGAAACGAAACGAAAAGACAAAAGAGAAAAAAGCGACAGCAAAATCAAGGTGAAAGCAAAGTTAAAAGCAGAAGAGCGCCCACCTAAAATATCCTTCCCATTTGCAGATCCCACCCGCAACCCCCATAAAAATTAACCCATCCGTGGCGCGCCGTGTAATGTGGTAATAATGTTGATCTTATAATCATTTTGTCTACAGGAGTGTAATTGAACAGTAGAAAAAAAAGATATAAAAGAGAAGAAAAAGGAACACAAATCAAAGACAAGAAGTTTGAGAATGGGAGGAGGAAAAAGAAAAAGAAATTCCACATGAAATGTCAAAACATTGCACAAAGAAGGAAATGAGAAGAGCGGGGAATAGATTCACGGCGTTGAAAAGCCGTGGGGTGGGAAAGGAGTAAAGGGGACTTCGACAACAGCAGAGTAGAAGAAAGGGAAAATAATGAAGCACATTCCTCACTGGGAGTTGGTCAAAGTAATCAATCGTAAAAAGAAATCAGGTCAAGAATTCGTCGGCAAGGTTCGAGGTATCCTCGCCATCTCGACCCTGGCCATCACCGTCATTCTCCGCGCCGAAATCATCGCCAGATCCAGAAGCAGAGCGGTCCTGTGCACCACTATGACTAGCACTTCGAAGTGCCTCCAGTGCCTCATTCGCATGGCTAACTTCCAACGCCTCCATTTGCTCCGTGTCTTGGTTCGTCATCTCGGCAAAAAGGTCTTCCATATCCCCTCCACGTGGGCTGCTGGCAAAGGCCATTGGACCACCCATGTCGTCGTGGTCTTTGCCCATGTTTTGAGGATGGAGGGGGTTGCTTCGGGTAAAGCTTGGAGGGCTGAAGAGGGATGGATCGAGACCCTGGTGATGAGATGGTGGAGAGGTGGGGTCGAATGAAGGGGAATGCACATTGTTCACAGCTGGGAGGTATGCTGATGATGTAGGGGCGTAAGCCGGACTTGCGTCATTTGAAGGTATTGGGAACGGATGCGAGAAGGAGAATGCAGTCGGATGCTGAGAAGCGGGGACTGGCGGGGCTACAGTAGTCGGAGTCGGCACATTGCCTGTGGAAGCAGATCGAGGGTCACCGGATGGTGTGTTAGAACGAATCGCAGGTGCCGGTTGTAGGGGGGGAGGCCGTCCGGAAGCATGGGAGTCCGTTGATTTCCGCTTGCTGGAAAATGTATGCTGCTTGGTCCGTAGATGAAGTGGAAGATCTTCAGGTTTTTCAACACCAAGTTGGGCCATCATCTTTTGTTGTTTTGTCGGTCGTGGCTTGCGAGTAGATAGGGACACTTCAAGAATTGGAGGCGGCTCGGGGGCGACAGGTGCCCATTTATGGATCTCCTGGCGGAAATAATTCGTTTCAAAGGCAAGGAGGACTTCTGCCCCTTCCATCTTCCTGAGATAGAAGATCTGTGTTGGAACTTCTTCCGCGGTTATGCAAGCAGCTGAGTTCACGAGTGGTCGCACGAAATCACGGAACGATGTTGCTTGGTCAATAATCGCCTCCAAAATTTGTTCTTCTTCGGGTTGGAATGGGAGGTCAGGAATTTCGGCCTGCCAATCAAGCAACTCTTCTAATTTGGGACGAGCTGCATCACGAGGGATCTTGACGCGCCAATCGCAAATAGGGCAAGTATAGCTGTCAAATTCCTTGACCTTGCCTCTCGCAATTTTCAGGCATTTTCCGTGATACCTAAAAGCTGACTTAGTTATTGAACTCATAGAAGAGAACATGCCTTTCTGACAAGACTATAATCTCAAAACTTACCACTCATGACAAAGCTCGCACTCGATCATTAGACCAGCTTCCTGTTGCCGACAGATACAGAATACATCCTTTTTCTTCGACCTACTGCCAGTCCAATTATGAGCTTCGGCATCGGGACTTGCCTCTCGCGACGCCGGTTCAACCGGTGGACGACACCGGTCCTCAAGATCGAAGCAAAACGAGTTCTTCTTTTCAACATATTGTAGATGCATCTTGAGTATGTGCAATGGAGCGTTGGCTTTGCCAAATAACTTCTTGCCCTTCCGCATCCAATCCTCATGGCGCTTCTGCTCCTTTTCCAGGTCGATGGTTCCATTCGGTTTGCTGTTTAGTTCCGTCAAAGACTCCATAAGATCACGGACATCTTTATAATGAGGCCGTTTCCTAAAATCCGGATTTCTGCTTCCGTCATAAAATGAGGAGATCTGTCGTTGTGCTTCACGCTGCTTTGTCAAGATTGCGTCAACTGCAGAAAGGGTCTCGGGGGACACTGGCAGTTTAGCTGCCTGTGAGGAAAGCGCTTCTAGCTGTTGATAGTGCACAGCCTCCACCGACATGAGCTCTTTAGCTTTTGCTTCCCAGGTTTCTGCTAGACGATGCATTTCCTTGAAATAAAGTAGATGCTCGTTTGTCTCAGATAAGCCTAGCTGCTCGCCCTGTGCAATGAACTCGCGACATTCATCGAGCGTTTGGAGTTGCTCCCGTTTGCGGCGGGCCTGATCATTCCACTTCATTTGACTTAGGGCCTTCTCAAGCTTGTCTACCTCAGGCATGTCAACATTGAAGCCCCTTCCAAGATCTAATAGCTCCTCGACCTCCTGGGTCGAACTGATGTGAGGGTTGCAAAGAATAGCTTGGGCATCACTTTGAAATTTCTGAATCTCCTGGATCTTTTCCCTAAGCGATGTTATCTGTGGGCAATCAAAGGAAAGGTTGTCCGCTTCCTCGAGTAGGGCGTGGATCTTTTCCACCCTCCGGAGCTCACGATCGCGCTCTTCCAGTTGGGCTGCCTTGGCCAAATTGCCTCTGCGCCATGCCTTTTCATTTTTGCGACGATTCTGCTGTTTACGAGTAATGTAATTATTAGCTTCATCGACCCATTTGTCGCAACGCTGAACAAACGAGGCCAGATCCTGCAGACCGGGTAGGAAATATGGGATTTTCTCTCCCTCACTGAGTAAAGCATGCAAAGCTTTCAACGAAGGTTTCGGTTCGTCCGCGAGAATTTTGTCCACCTTTTCAACCCAGGCTTCGGGGATCCGAGCTCGGTCTTCCACTTTTTGAACGCAAGATCTCAAGGCATCGTCGGACATACGATAGCGTAAGGTATGGTTAGCTCCAAATAACTTTTGCGAGATGTCTTCTCCACAGCAATCATAGCTCTCGGCATGCAACAGACACAGGGTCTTGCCCTTTTTTTTGCATTTGAACTGCGTCAGATAACTGTATACTTTGCAGTAACTGCACTGATACTCTTCTTCAGGAAGATCCGTATCCTCAACCACGAATTTTAGTTTGCACTCCTCTGACTCTTCGTCTCCGCTAGTAAATATAATATTATGTGGACGAAGCTCCTGATGGCGCGCTAGTAAGGCCGCGCGTTGTTCGAGCTCTCGATTGCACATACGTTGTAGCGCGGGGCCAAGCCATTTAGCAGTTTTTATAGATGTATCCCTCGCGGCAGCTGTGACGAGCAACTCGTCGTGTGAAAAGCAAGGCTGCCGTCGAAATTCCTGCAAGCGCTGTACTCCGGCTTGGCCTAATGGTTCCCAATCTGATGGAGCGAAGTTAACGGCCTCATTGAAATTAAATCCATGGTTAAACCCGGCGTGATATGCTTGTGGAAATGTGATGACGAACTGGCCCGCACGCTGGTCGAGAGCATACACGTTGACGCCTGCTTTCTTTAATTGATCCGGCGGCAGTAACGTGACGAGCTGGAACAAGAGATCCGGCTGAGTTTCGAACAGTTCCGGGACTGCTTGGCGCATAGCCTCCTCGAAAGCTTCAGCATCATCTCCGGGAATCCCATACCACGTCTTCGTTGCACCGAAATGTTGATAGTTGGCTGAATAAGTGTAGTGGTCTTCATTATGCCAGCAAAATGTAGAGAAACACATGCCAACATACACCCAGGGGACGGTCATGCCAGAGACGTCCGACTTAATATGCCGGAAGAGCGACTCTGAGTGCAGAGGCATAACATTCAGATTCCACGGGTCAACGGAATAACGGTCCAAAGGATTCCGTTCGACAGTGGGAAACCCGCTTCCATGGGTTGTCGAGTGGATATCTGCGCCATACTCGACTTCAACAGTTTCGGTTAAGCTTTCGACAAGCCGCCAGAACTCTCGCTCAACGTCATCTTCGGTTTCCTTTCGAGGAGCATTGAGAACGGGATCAAATGGCATCCGTGGAGCAAAATAATTTTCCTTGAAATTATTCGCTTTCTCCTGGAACTGTTTTAGCGAGTATATCCCACCTTCTTCAAATCCGTATTCTCCAGTTCCCACCAGGCATTTAGGGCAATGCCAGTCGTAATCAGGGACTGATTCAAGGGGCGGGTCAAGGCAGTGCATGTGATAACCATTTTCACATCCGTCGCATGATAGAATAGTTAGACGATCATCACTCTTGCCGCAATTTTCACACCGCTGGATAAATGGGTTAGCTTGCCATCCAAGAGGGTCAAATGTATAAAGAAAAAAGTACTCACATCTCCGGTTTTCCTGTTTCCGCCCTTCGTTCGCCCTTGGGTTGGCGTAGGGCGGAGTAAGCTCATATGCGACCCCGCGACCGTTGGCACGCCATCTAAATCTAGAAATTAGCAAAACTAGAAGCACCATGTGTAGAGGTACTTGGAATAATGAAAGATGACGGTTCCTAGCGCTGTATTCCCATAGTCGGCCAGTAATTGCCTTCTAGACGTACCTTTTTTCAGGCGTTTACTGCGTCGCCCGTTTGCGCCATCAGTATCTGCGTTGTCGGTTTGCGAACTTCCCGTCAAACTTTCTTGGCTGAATGCACGTTTGAGTGGGTATGAATTGTGACCGTTAACGGTTGGCGTATGGTTAGCTTCCGACTGGTGTTGTTCTGGGGCGTTTTTGGATGTCGAGGTATTCTTTCCAAGGGCTGTTGGATGGGTTCCGTTCTCCATCTCCCGTTTTACCGGAGCCGAACTGTTGACTGCAACGAATGATGGAGACGCATTGATTGCAGAAAATCCGCTTGTAGTTGCATTGACTGCTGTGAAGCCCGAAGTGGTGACATGTCGTTCCTGAGGGTAATCAAGTGGAGTCGAAGATTCATCTCTCTTGACCTCGTTGTCTCTCACTGAACTATTAAGTGCAGCAGATGCTCTTGCCGCTGGAGAGTTTTTGCTAGTTGCGGAGGAGTGATGATTGTTTGTCTGTGTCCGTTTAGCGGCCGGAGACGTTCCCGGGGACGGGGTGTACGGTCCTCCGTGTTCAAATTCCAACTGCTGCTGGACACCGGGCTTGGCGACGCGGAGATATTCCTCGTAAGGGTGAAGCCAGCGTTGGTAGGAATTCTTTAACGAGGTTGATAACGAGGACATGATTTTGCCGCTGTAGCCCAAGTCCCGGCCGATCTCGGCCCATTTTTTTAGTTTACAGACTTGATCGAAACCACCACGGATATCAACGGCCTTTTTAAGCTTATAGAGATCAAGTGGGCGCTTATCGACGCTGGGGAAACGGCTTAGATTCATTCCATGTTGTTTATGGAATTTCGTTAGTTGGTCGAGGTAGTTGAGATTCGCTCGGGTGCCTGATTTAGGGTTAGATTCGGGTTCCAGGGGACTTATTTGTACGGGGTAATGCTTGGGCCATACCTCCTTCAACCGAGTTCAACTCCTGCCGGCGGGTGCGGAAGTGGAATCGCTAAATATGAGAAACAATAGATTTGATCAGCCCCATATCCTGAAAACGATAGAATGTGGATGAAAAGATGCAGCGGCGTGGAAAAATTCAGTAGAATATCGTACCTCTGTGTCGATAGCAAACGGCGGAGTCCAGCTGTCGGGGGGCACAATCTTGCAAATGCCATATTTCTTTCCTTCCGGCGCGATTTTGCGGATGTATTCGAAAGGGTCTTTGAATTCTTCTTCTGTGGGACGGAAAGTTGGAGCTTCCTGTAAACCGTGAGGTCGTACACGCTTGACCGGTTCTCTGCTGGCAGCAGGATGGCCACGTCGCTCGACGGTGGAAAGATCGAGGGGTGCAGACCTTCGAGCACTCAGGGGGACATTGGCATTGTAAGATTGGTGGTAGTGGTTCGAGTTCGAGGCGCGGGTTGAGGAGCGGGTGGCCGATGGCTGGGACTGCTGCTGGGCAGTGAATGCTCCCGTTGAGGGTGGGACCACCATGTCTCCACGCTGAGATGCGGCAGAGCAGGAGATGACGGAATCAGATCAGGCTGCTGTGGGAAAATACTGATAGCGATGCGAATAGCGCATTGGAGGGAAGGGTGGTTGGGTAAAAGAGGATGAGGGTTAGGGGAGATATGCAAGTAAGTGGTAGGTAGAGTCGACCAACAGATACGCGAGAACAGAAAGCCCGTCAATTAAATAACGAGATAATTGCAAATGATAAGGAGAAGGATGCCCGGGGAAGAAGGGAGAGGGCGGAAGGAGGACGGAGAAGGCGGAGAACAGAGTCGGGGTGTGGGTGGTGGAGAAGCGCGAGAGGAGAGAGAATCCGAGATAGACAAAACGGGAGGAGATTTGAGGCGGAATGGGATGATGGAAGGATGGCTTGTCCTGCCCGCTGCCAGTGTGTATGGTAATGTATGGGACTGGGCTGGGCTGGGGCTGCGACTGGGGCTGGGCAAGAGACAGTACGGCGAGAATACACAGGCCTGGGTACGGTACGTGTATTTGCTATCACGAAATTTTACCTGGGCACGTGGCTGCGTTCTGTATTGTATGGTACCGTCCTGTACCGCGGCTGAGGACTTAACAAAACCAGGCTTTGAAGGATAGTACTGAGTTCATTTTACTTCTTACGGGCTTCTCATCATCAACATTAGTTTTCGAATGGATATAATAAAAGTAATGAGCGTGCTGAACTGAGATGCCATTTTATATTTTGCTGAAATGTTGCCCAGGAGGTATACATACCACCACCTCCTATCTATCCTGCAGGCGGAAACCGCCGATGAACTGTGGCGTGATCAAAAATGAGCGCGAGTTTTTAGCTATATGCCTCTCTCTCTCTACCTTTGAAAACTCCCTCCTCGATTCCTTGTTGCCGCTGCCATTCATTATATCACAAGGCTTCTTTTTATCTATCTCCTTACCATCGCTTTCAAATGCTTTCTCCGAATCCCTCCGCTTGTCGAGAAAGCCGGCGTCTTCGCGTGGATAAGACAGAAGCTATTATTGAAAAGACCCCAGCATCAACGAGCGCTGCAAAGCCGGGAAGTTGTGATATATTGTATCAAGGATGATATATGGGAGCAATCACATCGAACCATCCTTCCTCAGCTTCAGTGGAAATGCATTCTCATGGATGGATAGAACTATCCCAACTCGCTAAATTCAAACGTTTGGCACCTCGAAGACAATATATAAATTCCTCGATTGCTGCCAATTCCAACTCCTATGCTCATGCAAGGAGACCTTATTCGAAATAACCTTCATTTCTTTGTCCCTTAAAAATTTCAAAATACGTTCCGGTCCATTCAATCCCACCAACCCAAACCCCATCATCATTATATATCCTCCACCAGCTAACAACTGTAAGATAGGGAACAAAAGGCGTCATGAAAGGCAGCCTACCTTTTAAACCGAGGAAACAGAAAAGGCAATCTCAAAAAGAGTTGCCGGCATGCCCAGCACATTATCCGCACAAGAAGACTAGCGCTGCAACGACATAACGCTTAAGCGCGAGCGAAAGTGGGGAGCAAAAACGAAACCAAGCTTGGAGCTCCACCAAAGCCCTCGTTCCGTTCTGAAGGCCAGCGTCCCTGTATTAACTATTATTTCATCTTTATTATACGTGGTGTGGCAACCGGGGCTTCTACCAGTTACTTATTTAGGTACCACATGTGTATTCATGGATAGTAGAGTTAGAATGGATATGTTACTTACTTCGTATGGATACCATATTTTACAAGGATTTCAATATATAAGTACAGATACTGTACGGAAGATATGTTCTGGTACCTTTCCTTCCCCCCGATCCTGGCCAACAGACAAGTATCCAATTTGAATGCGGTACATATAAAACAATACATGACAGTATTAAATGACTATGGAGACCTGTTGGTTCGTTGAAATCCGAAACCCCCGCAAAAAAAAGCAAGACAAGCAAGTTTCGGCATCCTAATAGATTCTCTTGCCCATTTTGGCATCAATATCAAATTGTTGGAGTGGGAATAGCCTTGCGAAAACCAAGATACCTATATGGTTGCCAATTTTCTTGAAATTTTGAGTCGCTCTTAAAATATAAGCTTTTCAATTCTTTCTCTCTCCAGACTGCATTTACTCCGTACAGATATTGATTTCGTGGTTACTTTTTAACATAACTGCCTGAGAGCGAAATACGGATGCTCCTTAACATTTCAGCCAGTGCTACGGCAAGTAGTATATAGTATCTGTAAATCAACCTGAGATCTATTGGCAAAAACCCTGCTGGCGAGTCGAATACTTTCCCAGTTGGCTCACAAACCAACTATCACCAACAATACCAACATTCCCCTTCTTTACTGCTCTCATTATATCTCTAAACGAACAATGAATCCATGATAGTGTTACAGAGTTCACATATGATGACTACAAGGTTGTATATGCGGTTGTACCTACCTCTCTTTCTGGGGCCTGAACAAACGTTTTACGATGATCGCGCTATGCATTGTATCAATGTTACCCGTTGAATTTTTAGGCTCAAAACATATTATCATGTACTGTACAGTACATTACATTACAATATCCCTCCCTCCTCTTACATCTTGCTTGGGTATCGTATTCGAAATATGATCCATAAAAACCAGCCTAGGCCGAAAAAGAAATTCCAAAAAAAGAAAAAGAAAAGAAAAAGGAAGAAAAAGAAAGTTGAAAATGCAAAAAAAGACAACCTGCCTAAATTGGTAAAGTTGCCGAGAGTTACCTCCCAACCTTCCCGCCGTGTATGATGCGGCGTATCTTCTACTCAAGCTTAAAGATTTGAGTTGGCTTTTAAAGAAACATTATCAAAAGCTTCCAGGAGTTCCCGAAAATCCCGCGTTAAGATATAACTACTGACGTTGGAAGTTGCCGGCGATGTGTCAAGTTCACTCACAGTGATTTAGTTAACTGGTGTTACACTGGAATGCAGTTGAGAACGCTCCGTGATTCGGCAAACGTTGATGTATTCAAAACCAAGAACTGCATTTCCGCATCCAAAGAACAAGGAAAAACCATCTATGAATAATGAGGATTATGTATTTAGTATTTTTTCCCTCTCGAGACTAATAGAGTTATCCCATTTCTGGATTTGTAATCATTTTGATACAAAATCTTAGTTAATCCGGTACGAACTTCTCTACGACCTACTGTGTAGAGAGAGCATTGATATCTGATATTCAAAGGATACAGTTGATCTTAGCTGCCTTTTTGGATCCATTAATGTAAGCTTAACTGCCGCATTTCAAGAAGTCCGCTGCTAATTATGAATGACTCATAGGAAAAGGACGGGGTGTTCGACGATAATGGTGTTTCATTGTTTACCACTTCTGAGGAGTTCTTGAAACAATTGAGGACCAATCTCTACAGACAGCGCGGCCTGCTGTGAACGAAGGCAACCCTTTCATTTCGGACGGTGTGTCCCTTGGTTTAGACTCCCGCCTTCATATCGGCGCGGGTGGTTAAACGGACGCAGCTGTCGCACCCGGATTGAGTGTGCATTTATATCACTTGACAACCATCAACAGTCACTCTACGTTTCAGACAGCATTACATGTGTCATGTCCAAGGAATGCTAGATGAGACCAAGCTAATAAACCTCAGTTGTCCATATAGCATCACACATAGCAGTATAAATCCTTACACTCGTGAAATATCATCCATTTATTTCGCCCGGATTGCGGTGATCAGCCGTACTGACACTGAGGCGGCGGGACGATGCCCTCCCAACGGAACGACAATGCTGGCCCTTATGAATTCGAGTTACGGGTCTGGAGGTGTAGTACTATGCCAAGTGAACATATATTCCCCCCCCTCCTCCTGCCAAAATGGCGATATTTATGATTGGATTATTGGCATGCAGCTTGAAAACGGTGAAGTTGGCGTGGCAATTCCAAACCCTTATTTATACCCACAAGCTCAAGCGGCTGCTCTGCTGGCTAAGCTGCCTAGGGAAGCCTGGATATAGGAGCGCAACGTACGCAGATCAGGAATCTTCACACACAGAGCAACTGGGAACTAAAGACAAACAATGTCATACAAGGAATCAAAGTCAGTGCAAATTATACGTTCCTCCTCTGAGCTATTAACATATGTAGTATATTGCGCGTTCTCCGTTGAGTGCCTCTGTGAGTTGCTTTATCAGTAGATTGAATGGTGGAGTGAGAAAACAGAAAACAGATGGTACAAAAGCCAGGGGCAGGATTTCTGGCGTGGCAAAGAGAGCTGAAGGAAGGTAAAGCTGGGAAAGGAGTTGCTAATGAATACATGCAGTATACAGTGAACTCAAGTTCAAGGGCTTTCAAAAAAAAAGGATTAGCAGGTGCGGTTCCATTCTGTGAGGTAGCTATCTATCTGCTGAATTATAGATTTGTCGAAGCCATACTCAAACTTGCCATGCAAATCTGAGATTCTCGTTCTCAATATCCTTTAACTTTCTCCCAGTGCATGCTATGACAAAGTCCTTGATCAGTGCGTGCTCCCCTTCACTGTTAACGGCCCCCATTGACAGGAAATTTCTTCGGCATCCCACCTGCCTTCCGCAATTTCCTGACCCTCGATTCCTAATCCCATGATTTTTTCCACGGGGTCACTTTCATAAAATGCTCCGCGTTTTAACCCCCGCACGATGCGAGGGAGTGGCATTTTAACACACACACACTTCACGAGCTCATTGCATCGAAAGCACCTAGACAGCACGCTCCGGCGAAACGACGGATCGACCACTGTAGTTAAAGTATGAAAGGCAAGACTATTTGCCCAAAAATTTTGCTCCATTGACACAACCTTACCTTTAGGGCATGACACCAAAGGAAAAAGCTAGAAAGTTCACCACTTTTCTAGATATATATACAAGGCTGTATGATAGGTAGAAGGGGACGGAATAGTTCCACCACCATCTATTCCTCCATAGTTTCCTCACCAACAAGCTCAATTAGGATACATGTAGTGGCCCTTAGATCCCCCTAGTCCGAGACACAACCCACACAGCCCACACAGGAAAAAAAGCTCTCAGAGCGTGGCATCTACGCGCCTGATTTGCTTGCAGCAAGGGAGTTGGGGCTTTAACACCATTTTCACGTTGTGCTGCTGTTTTGCAGCCGCGGCAATTGCAGATATATCAACTACTCCCTCCGTGTTCGCCATTCGCTTGCCATACCGTGCTGGTCGGCAAAACGGACTGGGAGCAGATTTTGCGCCGGTGCCCATACTTGTACAGTACCTCATCGGCTTTCGGGGTGTTGACATCCGTCCAGATACTTTGCAACTCTTTTCGCTCGTCGTCCGAACTGGCCATTGCCATTTCAACCATCCCAAATACCTACGCTTAGGTCTTGCATGATATGTGAAGAGGTTAGCCAATCATTTTCTGGCGCTAGGCGGCAAATTAGGCGCTTCCACAAGTGGCCGCGTGAATTTTGACCCACTGTTTACCCGGAGGCTGAAGCGTTGCTATGGGCGATGGAACGCTCTAGTTTCTTTCTGACACTGGACCAACAACTGTACAGCCTGCCCTAAAACCCAACAAATTTATTTACCCTTAGATTATCAAGAACAATTTATATAGATAAGAGCGCAACTTGCCTGCGATATAGCTTGTCAAAGAACCGCCCGGGAAGTCGTTCCACAACCAACACGAGTTGGATATCCGCCGCAATATCTCGGCGCATTCAAAAAAGTCATCCAAGATTTCATTTACATCGTGAAGACAGGTCACATTGCTAAGTACGATTCCATGGAAAATTTAACCCCCAGGGAGCCGTGCCATCTACCAAAAGTTGATATTGCTCGCCTCTATCAACCTAATACACTGTACCCGGCTATGGCAGACTGTTCCTCACAATCAATAAACCCAATACCGGCTTTCTACTGTTGTTACCTTCTCCGCTCAACTGTTCGACACGCTAGCCTCTATATTGGCTCAACTCCAAACCCAAGTCGGCGCTTAGCCCAGCATAATGGAGACAAGGCCGGCGGCGCTAACCAGACATCACAGGAGAAGCTGAGGCCTTGGGAGATGGTGGTTATTGTGAATGGTTTCATGAGCAGAGTGGGTGCGTTGCAGTTTGAGTACGTCAAGTTCAACTCCTTCTATCTTTCTTCGGTTTATTCTCATTTC
The DNA here is from genome assembly GCA_003206725.1 of Blastomyces emzantsi. Taxonomy (NCBI): domain Eukaryota; kingdom Fungi; phylum Ascomycota; class Eurotiomycetes; order Onygenales; family Ajellomycetaceae; genus Blastomyces; species Blastomyces emzantsi. The sequence continues at coordinate 49,186 of QGQJ01000069.1, forward strand.
AGGTGTATTCTGACTAGGTTACAGGTGGGCGTGGCAACACACGCAAGATTCCCGCCATGCCGACGTTGAAAGGCGCGAGAACCAGGAGCCGGGCTTAAGAATATGTCCCCGAACGGGAAAAGAGGTCAAGACCAGGGGAAAACCTCGCTCCTCGCTACGGAATATTTTGGCGAATCTACATATTTTACTACGGTCGCCGTATTTTTCGGAATGGCCCTTGGAGGTGCAGTTTTTCTCAAAAGATGTGTATCGCGCGTGGCAGGATTGGTCGCAGCGCGTGGACTGTTTACTAGACGATAGAATCAAGGTGGTAACGGCTTTTGGCTCTGAGCTGGTTTGCGATATCGACAGAAAGGAATTTCTTGGAAGGGCGGGAAGAATTGGAGCACTGGATATCGGTTACGACCATCTTGCGGAGTATGTGGAGAAATCGCAATTCCTACTTGAGGCTGAGGAACATATCGATTGCGGTGTGTGCAAGCAGAGCTTGGATTCACATCATGATATGATTGCAATATGTTCACACAACCTGTGCCGCTGCGCTTCCCACCTTCTATGTTTGTCGTCACATCTCTTGGATGCGGCAGGTTTTGATGAAAAGTTGGTACCGAGAGAAGGGACGTGTCCCGCATGCCGCAACCCATTGGAATGGCCAATCCTGATGAAAGAAATGACATTACGCTTCCGTGGCCACGAGGAGATAAAACGGTTAGTGAGACGAAGACGGAAAGCCGCGGGAACGCGGAAAGTTAAAAAATTGAATAGCGCCTACTCGGAAAAAGATGAAAGCGATGCTCCAAAATCAAGCACGAGATTTGGGAGCATTGGATTTCTGAACCGTACTTCGCCATGGGTAGATGACAACAACGTTGGAGAGCTAGGGAGCAGCATTGGCAGCGCAAACGGCACAGGCTCGGACAATGATTCTGTGAGAACAATCACCCCTGAGATTGAGCCCTATAGCCGACGGAAACCACCTACGAAGACGAACTGCTCAGGCTCATATACCAACAGATCCGCCTGGGACAATGCTGAAATTATCGAATGAGAACTGACGAGATAGAGCGACCTCTCAGGGATAATTATCATGATTGACCGTTTGCTGGCTTCAACAATGGACCAAATTTTCTCAGTGATCCGATGCTGTGCACATTTTTAACAGCTTTCCTTGCTATCTTTATAACGTCCAGCGCAACCTCCGGCTCCGTTCGACCCGCGTCGATGATGTGCACATTGTCGGGGTCCTCTCGAGCGATAAGCGTCTGAAACAACTGGCGTATTCGGCTTTGAAAGATGTCATTCTCATATCTTTCCAGTCCATAGCCCCCGCGCTTTGCGGCTTCCTCCGGCGATATGTTCAAGAAAAGCCATTTATCTGGCTGCGGCAAACCGATCTCAGGTTGCCAAGCCCAATCTAGTGACAGTCCGGGAATATCTTTGGCTGCAGAATAAACAACTCCGGAGTAGGAGTAGCGATCGATAATGACAGTAATGCCATTTGATATATCTTGCTGTATTTCTGTAGCTGCCTCCCATCTATTGGCGGAGAATAGGAGGTGAATAGCATGATCGTCCAGATGTGCGTTTCCCATCAAATACGCGTTGATCATCTTCCCTATCTCAGTAGTTCTATCTACAATCGTTCGTTAGCATCGGCATGGGTATGATAGAGCGCCTGGTGCCACATGAGCAAGTACCTGGAAAACGACGGTACTTGACCTCGTGTCCACCTTCTTGCAGAGTCTTGTGTAAAATTGCACACTGAGTAGATTTGCCGGCACGGTCCAACCCTTCCACCACAATGAGGGCTCCCCTCTGCCCTTCATTGTTTCCCTGTGCTGCTTCCATAATGCAACGGATATATTTGCCGAATCAATGCGCGACACAAGCTGCTCTAGTAAACAATCAACCGGGCGTCCTCTGATTTTTTGTTGCTGTTGAAGGCGGCGGTTGGGTTTTCTTGGCGCGGTCATGTGCTCGTTTGGGTCGCAACAAATTTCCAGCACCTCAGAGATTGAGCCGCTAATGAAAAGTAGTTCCTAGAAGCCTCTGGAGTAGCTAGCTATTCGTTGCGCCCAGTGATATATGTGTTCTACATGTTACTCCTGCTAATTAATTCATTTCAACATTATGAAACGTGAACTGCTCGCTGAACTTCCCGAGGAGATGTTCAGTTTCAGCCTGTTGGGTTCTGCCCCGACTCTCCTTGCACCGCGGCTGGGCAGACTTGCACTGTCCGGGAGGAAGCCAATACAGACACCGAATCATGTTCCTATAACATCTCGGGGCGCATTGCCCCATATGTCTCACGATATGATGAACGAGCGGATGTCAATTGGGAGTTTATATGCTGCATTTGAGGATTGTGAGTTGGGTCCACGCTACTTAAATTTCGGAATTCGCCCGTATTTGTCAATAAGTTAACAATGCTGCTCGTTGGAGCAGTTTAGTTGCGGAGAAAGGACATACATCTATTCCACCGATATATCGAGTTCCCACACAACCGTTTGAATCGGCCCTTCGGAAATTTATATGTCAGCGCGAAGATCTATTGTTGATATTAGGTCCCCGACGAGTCCCACCCGTCCCATGTCCAACTCCAAATGCCTCGAATTCGGTGACGATATTAACTTCAGTTGGATACCGTCAGTTGGAAACCGAGAAATACCTAGAGGCTATCCAAAAATTACAACCAGACATCGCTGTTGGGCTTTCGGATTTGCCAAGCAAACTGCCCGGCGTTAAGCGACGAGAGCGAATGGTGGACAGGACCCATGCATGGACGAGGGATGCAGTCGACAGACTGTATGATCCCCTGGGCGAGAAGCAAACTAGGTCGTTGTTTCTTGCTCCTTTACTGCCCCTAGATAAGGAGCAGCAGATGCTATATATTGAGGACCTAGAGGACGAGATGAAACAAAACGTGGCCGGGTTCGCACTGTACGATTCCCAGAGTAGCTCCGCGATACCGGAATCAATGTCCGCGCTCGTTCGTTTGTCTTTAGGCGAAACCAAAACCCCGCGAGAAATCCTGAAGGAAATATCGTTGGGTATTGACCTCTCAACAGTACCATTTGTCGGAGACGCATCAGACGCAGGTATCGCGCTAGACTTCGTCTTTCCGAGTTCAGCGAGCGATGTTGGGGCCAGCCTGAGGCCACTCGGGATTGATATGTGGCCGGCTACACATGCGGCAGACATGTCACCCCTCCAGCAAGGTTGCAAATGCTACACGTGTCAAAAGTTCACGCGTGCCTATATTCGACATCTGCTTCATGCAAAGGAGATGCTTGCATGGACGCTTTTGCAAATACACAATTATCAAGTCCTCGATAATTTTTACGCCGCAGTCAGAGACAGTATCGCCAGGGGGACTTTTGATGGGGATGCGGCGGGGTTTGAGCGAGCCTATGAACCAGAATTACCACAGCAATCGGGCCAAGGACCTAGGTATGTAAACCATAGGATGTCGTAACTGCCGGCCTCCGCTCGCTCTCCCTTCTCTTCCCTTCCCCTTTCTTTTCTTCTACTTTCCTTTCCTTTTTTATTTATTTTAAGCAAAGAGGTTTGGCTCCCAGCTAACCGCTCTAACATTGCAATTGCTTAGATTACGTGGATATCAATTCAAAGGCGAAGCAGGCGCCAAACCAAAAAATCCGAAAGTATATGGACGTTTGGACCATATTACAGACACTCTCACGCAGTCGGAGTCGTCGATTGCCACCCCAGACGTTGATGCTGATGAACTGCAAGACCAAGGTTTCGCTGCAAAGACGGGGTGACCAGATATGTTGCTGAGCATCTCTGATACCTAGATATGCACGATATTTTTTATCATGGCATCTTCTTCAATGAACCTTTATGCCACCTACCTTGTTAAGTCTATGCTTCGGCAGCATGATGGCTGAGCATGGGTAGAGAGAGAAATGAATTTGTCTACCTGCAGGCGGTAGACTCGCCAGCCCAATTTACGCACACCCATTTTTTCTCTACGATAAACATGGCGCGGGTAGACATATCCTGAAATACCCTCGATGTTGCAGTAAATATTTACAGAATTGTACGATTTACATACCATATATGGTAGATGTCAATTTGCTGCATTTTCGTTCAAATAATTTTGCTCTCAATTTATATAATACCACATACTCATTCGAATAACTTAATTAAGGTTTGTTCCCAAAATATTCAGTCCCGTTCGGCTATATATATATATATCAAAATTCCCCTTGTGCTTTCCACATTAGTTATGGAAATAGTTATCATCCCATATCTTATTGATGGTAGAAAATTATAAATAGCGACACCCTGCGCCAGGCTAAATCAACGATCTCCACCAGTCGAAGTTAGTGTTCATGTTAGCTTATATACGGAAGCTTGTTCCAACTCCATCTCACCAACCACCATCGAAACATCCAGGATGCGCCAAATGTCGCATTGAACAGTACAACGCTATTTATCGTCCTCGGGGTTCAATTTTCTACGGTTTTAGGCTGGGCATTTAACTGTACGACAAAGCGGCGGCGATCATTAGGATCATTACGATTCCTTACTGTCCCTTAGGCTGGTCAAGAGCCGACTTGGACAACTGATGCCGGCCCACTGGACGCAAAGTAGGCGAGAAATGCGAATCCGTGTAGGCTGAAGGTCGGATGAGGATGTAACTAGATGTTTCGACGATGATCTTTTTGCTTTTTTCGTCTCGTGCGATTCGAGAGGGAGGACTAACAAGGAGACAATGTTATATTCGACCAAAATTCAGATTTGCAGTCCACCTGGCAAATGATTGGCAAACGAGATAGCTTTCTGCTCTCTGCGTCCGATTTCAATATGGGGCCTTTGCAGCTTGCTCTATGATGATCTTCCCAGCGCTTCCGAAGAAGGCCGAATTTTGCTAGCTTTCTCTGAAGCCTACTACATTGCCATGAGAATTTTAAGCGGAGGCTTTGTTTCCTCAGCTGCATAGAAAATCTTTTTTCCCTCAACTCTCTCAGAACTCTTCTTGAAAACTAACTGGTGGTGCGTTCTAGCACCACCTTGAAAATGGCATCCCAAATTCATGTATCATCGATTGAGAAAAAGGGTGTAATCTATGACAATCACACTTCTTCTGGACAGCCGGGGGGTAGATTGCAGGGGAGAATTGAGCAGCTCGAAGTCACAACAATCCCGCATCAAGAGATAGAAAGAAAAGTTGGCAAATCTTGTTCCTATCCTTTCCATCTTGTGCGTGTTTCGGGCTAAACAGTAATGACCCGTGTGCACTTCAGAAAGCTCGTCTGCTGGTAGGACTTGGTTATTATGTATGCCTCAGCTTGCTATACTCTGCCTGATGGTACTCTATTCTGTTCCACATTCTCACAGTTTTTCATGTGTCTCATACGTTCAACGGCAGGCATATCTAGATCGTACCATTCTGGGAAATGCGAAACGGAACTGCAAGGAGTGGTGGAAGAAGAAGCCCTGGATGACAAAGACTATCAGTCCACAGGTATGGATGAGGCTGGGAGTATTTTCTATTTTGGATAGTTAATTATTTTTTTCTACTTTATTTTCTTTTTCTCAAACTGGTTCCTTTTTACTAATCTGATAATTTCAGTGTGTCGTGTGCCATCCCACCTACAATATATGGAAAAAGATTCCATCCATTCAGATTCATCTTTGTTTTGTGCGTTGGGTCGGAGCATTGCCGCCAGCGCTTCAGCGGGCGCATTTCTATTTTGGTGGACTTACGGTTTCTTATTCGCCTGTTTGAGGTAGTTAAGCCTCAGAGCAGCTATAAATATTATTTTATGTGATGGATGGGAACTTGTATCACCGCTGCCCTATCCTGTAGGCGGGCTTTACGCCAACTATACCATTTTATTTCGCATTTTGGTACCCACGAGACGAAGTTTCTTTTCTGACTACGCTTTTTCATTGGCATGGCTGCGCTATCGGGTCTCTTTAGTGGTTTGATTGCCTTCGCTGTATCTCTGATCAACTCCCATATCAGACACTGGCGAATACTATTTATGATAGAAGGCCTCTCGACCGTGGGTTTCCTCCCCGATCGACCTGAGACACCGAAATTCCTCAGGAACTGAAGAAGATCGAATGGTTGCTATCTAGCGCATGAACCTTGGCCAGAGAAGCAAGGGACATGGAGTACTCGTGATAAAACACAGTTATACTCGACGATTCACAATATAAACAATATAAACACCATGAATTTGGCACGGGATTTTTAATCCGTTGTATTGCAGGCCAAGGTTCGCATTGCCCCTCATCGCTTACTTTGGGTCTGAAGGTCAAAAGGGTGAGCTGAATTGCAGGAATTGAAACACACGAAACAAGTTACTGAAACCAAAATAGAGGATTATTCTGGGGGCGGGCGGGGGCGCCCACTTTGCGCAAATTCATGAATACTCAAATAATACATCCAAGCTGGCGGAACGTCCAGCACCTATGATGCTCATATCAGGTAGAGGAAACTCCGTTCGTAAGCGATTAATACACATTACGGCAGAATCCGCTTCACCACCACCTTTTCGTGGAGAAAGCAGCAAATTTAGTTACACAATATATAGTTAACCTTGATCACTCCGTTTATTCTTTTGATTCTCATACGTAAATCTTGCCAATATGCTTTATCTTTATCAAATACTAAATGAGACCAGGCAAAGGGAAAAAATGCCTAGGGGATACAGACCCATTCCATTTTCCAAGATATATGCTCCGCGTAGAGAACAGGCAAAAAGAGAGCGCTGATCCCATTATAAAATGGTGTAAGAAATGTTCAATGCTTGTTGGCTAAATCCGCCTCAGTACCCTGTCCCGCTAGTAATTTCCATAATAGCTTCCTTTCCGCCTCTGCAGCCTCTTCACTTTGGCAACCCGCACCGTATTTCTGGCCCACTACACAAACCAGCCAGACATCATCCTTTAGTTGCTCTAGTAGCCTCTCGGTAGGGCTTCCACGTGGGAAGACGCGTCTCCACTCGTCCCAGATACGGAACGCCTCATCGCCCCATGCACGGAAACTGACTTCTTCGATGATAGTTGGAGTCACGATCTCTTTCCCTCTGAATACGCCCCACGTAACGGCATTAACTCCAGTACCGCTAGATGTAGCATTAGAATCTAGGTAGACGTCAACAGGGCCGGAGTAGTCATTTGCGCTGTCCTCGGAGGGCGGAGAAGAAGACTGGAAATCACCGGCAGCATTCGTTGCGAACCACGCAAGCTCATCGTGGTCATGGTTGTCAAATATCGGTTTTAGAATGGTTTTCAAGTCATGTGCCGTGCAGAAGAACTCGACAAATGCCTTCTGGAAAACGAAGCCCTCGCCGCGAGGACCCCAGCCAAAAATCGGATGGTCGTTGCGCACACCATTCACTGCTGGCTGGGACGCGAGCGTCCACCACCCACGTCCATTTATAAGCCGGAGAAGCTCGTCGCGAATAGTAGCAGTCTCTGCATTCAGGCCGCCCGTATCTTGCGTTCCGCCTTCTGACCAGGGCACAATGTGAAGCTCGCCAGACACATGGCGTCGGAAGATGGTATCAATGTCCTGTTTCGTGGTTGGATATCCCCAGAGTCGACGTGCTACGGTAGCATTGACGTGTAGTGACGGGCCATATCCATCGATTTCTCCGAATGCAGGGGATCTCGCATCACCCCACCGACCATTTGGGAAGTCATCCCAGGTTGCCTCGCGCCCAAGTGCACCCACACCCTCTGAAATTTGTAGTGCTGTCGCTCGGTGAGGGGGATTAAGAGCTGGCATACCAGCACCAAGAGCCTGAGTTTCGTGGGTAGTAGATGCTTGAGAGGAACCCCTCCCGTCCAAAGGTCGATCAACAATTAATCTGTTATGGGGTTGGGAATTTATAGAGGAAGCCCGTCTTTTGGATATTCGGGCAATATTATTCAGTTGGCCGTGTACCATGGAAACGGCAGTGTCCAGATCTGCTTCTGAATCGCTCGAGGGTTCTGATGATGGTGGTATTAAGTTACACCTCTCGATTGTAAATGCAACTGCTTTTTCTAAATTAAGCGTGTAGAAATGGAGCCCACGTGGACCTGGGCAAGGAATCTCCTTTATTCCATTCACAATCTCACACAAGATGTCCACGCCGATTCGTTTCACTGATTCGTCGTCTGATTTCACTTCTTCCACTCGTGCCATAATGTTAGGAGGCACCCTCGCATGGCTTAGTTTCGTCGTCCGAGTTAAAATATGATAGCTCTGTATGGGCATCAAGCCGGTAATGATAGGAATAGTTTTGAAAACGCCCGATTCATGGTTCCGCAGCATATTCTCAAACCTTTTATATGCTTCCAAATCGTAAGTCAGTTGAGTCATTATAAAGTCCGCTCCAGCTCTTGTTTTTTCGACGAGATACGGGAGGTCTCTAGCAGGGTCCTGCACTTCGGGATATGACTCGTCTGAATGTCCTTCTGGATATGCTGCCACTCCTATGCAGAAGTGATCACCGTGTGTGCGGCGTATGTATTTCACCAAATCGACTGCATAGGTAAAGTCCTTATTGCTGTCATCCTCGCCGTCAATGTTGTACTCTTCGCTTCGTGGAGGGTCACCACGCAATGCTAGGATATTTCTGATGCCTAACGCTTTGGCTTCTGAGAGTGCATGATCCACCAGTGTCCGGTTCATATTCGTACATGTCAAATGCAAGCAGGTGGTAAGCCCTAATTGACGCTGACATATCTCAGCGAGCTCGAGCGATTTAGCCGCAGTGCTCCCACCAGCACCCCAAGTAACGGTCACGAATAGCGGTCGTAAAGCTTGGGACATGCGCTCCAGACGGGCTTGGAGATTTGATGAGCCCTATAAACATGACTTGATTAGTCCCGCGAAAACAACGTGAGGGTGAGGAGGAATGGCGGGGTAATTGATCGACTCCACCAAATTCGGCGGGAACGTACCATCTGGGTCTTTGGAGGGAAAAACTCCAGCGAGAAGTAGTTCGCATCTCGTGGAAGAGCGGCTATTTTATCTGATATTTTCTCCATGATTGTGGTTATAGTTGTGGTGTGTTCTCCAATTTGACATTCTTCGGGATGAAGATCAGTGTCGGCGCGAGTTGATATTGAAATAGCCCGCCCCTCTTGGTTCCGCCTTTTAGCGGCAGATCAACTAGCAAAAGCAAATTGGTCGCAGTTACGGCATCATGATGTAGAGTAAAGATGAGAAACAAGGAGATAGATATGTACTTCTTATTGCAACCAAATAATAATATAAATACTACAATTCTCTAGATGCACATTTCGAGCCCATGCGGGAGAAAGTAGTTACAACAAACACGAACTGCCTTCCTGGGTTCCTTGGTGGCGCCGCATCCTCAAACAAGCTTCCCGATGCTGCATTTTAACTTATCACGTACTTCCGTGTTCCCATTTGCAGTACCTATTTTTCTTAACCTGCTTATGAGAACCACCTCTGGAACTTAGAGTGATGTCAGCCTGGCTGAGGGTCAACGTGGGGTGTAAAAGCTGCCAGTCCAATTGCTTAACTATTCCTTAGCCCATCAGAAATGAACTACTCCAGAAGAAAATCCTAGCCACAGATCGAGAGGGGACAACTAACGTCCATGCCAAGGAACATGCGTTGTCAATAACGACAGTGATGTTACAATTTCCCATCAGAGGCATTGCGGGATTGGCACTGTGATGTAGCAGCCTTCACCGTGTACCATACCGAGTCCGTAAAGTTAGCACTCTTCAATAGAGTTTGATTGAACTATGGCCAATCGAAATGAATGATGAGCAGCGGGCCAAGTAAGAACGAATCGTCTCCCACGCCACAGTAAGTGACATCCGCACTGGTCATTGTCAGGTTTACTTTCCGTTTCTTTGTTCAAGATTGCACCTTTGAACCTGTCTGGATAAGTTGTATCTTAGGCGAGAAAACGTGGCGACTTCATGATGGCAGGTGAGGGAGATCCTTGTGATGTGGTTCAGGTTAGTTGATCTGTCCATCGATGAAATTATTAATGGCTGGAAAATATCCATTTGCCTGTGGAAAAAATTTGTAGCGAACGGTTCTGGAATACGTTCAACCAGTTGTCTGTATTGCTCACTCCACCTGTGATGTTGCTGAGGATTCCCTGCTGGAACCTGCGGATCTGCAACGTAGGCCCGTGAACCATCAACGCTCATCCATTGAAAGCCACCATATTCCCGTTTTTATTGGCGCTCACTGTTATTGATTTTGGCCTAGCTTGATGCAACAAGCGAGGGGTATTATCACCTTCCATCGTCCTAATTCCAACTTCATAGCCCAACGGATTACCCGCTGTCAGTAAAAACCTGTCTTCTTGGGAGTAACCGATAACGCGCTCGATAAACCCAGCTGTAGCTGTGTCAACCCGCAAAATCACAATGGCGGCCGACTTAGAGACCAGGTCCAAGTACGCACACCTCGCCGAACCTCACCCGGTCTTTGAAACCTTAAAAGATGAGGCTACTAAACTCGTTGAGAGTATATACGCCATCAAGGACATGGACCAATTCAAAGCTACATGGAATGCATTCCCGCCTATGGTTTTCGACAGCGGTCCCGTGGTCGGCAAGGATATCACGATCGAACACACTAATATCGCAGTGAGGGATGGCGCCGAGGTGGAACTCAGAATCTATAAGCCGATCAATCCAGCTCCAGACGCATCCTTGTTCTTTGTCTCACACGGCGGAGGTAAGTAGCATAGGGATGTCCTATTTGCTTGTATTCATAGAGGTGAAAGGCCATTGGCTGATAGTAAATGATAGGGTGGACAATATTCACACATGACGTCGAGGAGGCACAGAATAGACAGGTGGCCAAGGATAACAGATGTGTGGTCGTGAGCGTGGAGTACCGAAAATGTCCAGAATTTCCATTCCCCTATCCCTTGAACGACTGCTTTGACGCGTTGATTTGGGTACGTAAATGCCCCTGGGCTGCTTACCCTCGAGGAAGATGTCCACTCACAATCGTTCGATAGTGCAAATCGAATGCCTCCACCCTTGGGATCAACCCCGAAAGGATTTTCCTCGCAGGCTCCACCAGCGGTGCAAATCTTGTAAGTTCCTCTCGCCTCAATTGTTCTGGATAAAACAATAGTAACAACTTGAAAGGCAGCAGCCCTCGCATTGAAAGCTCGAGATGAATCTATCACTGGAATAGTTGGTCAAATCCTGAATATGCCAATGATTTGTCACCCAGACTTCTTCCCTCGGGACAAATATGAATACAAGAGCTGGGGCGAGAATAAGGAAGAAGCTGTCGCGTCGTCCACGAGAGCTTTATTCCATTGGAATTTATATCTCCCGGAAGGGAAACCGGAGGTCTATGCCAATCCCATACTGGCTGAAAGCCACACAAACCTCCCCCCAGCCCGTAAGCAAGAACAAGAAGCAGGAAACATTCTATTCACCCAAAACAAATGGGCAGCACACCCAGCTAACAAAAGCGAGATAGTCATCCAGATTGCCGGGTACGATCCACTGCGCGACGAGGGTTTTGCATATGGAGAAGCTCTCAGGGCCGGGGGCGTCAAAGTAACGGAAAAGGCATTTGCTGGCCTTCCACACGCCTTTTACTTCTTCCTCAAGGCTCTCGACAAGGAATCCAGAGAGTTTTTCCAGAACATTGTTGATTTCGTACGGGATATCGAAAAGAAAACGATCCCAATGTAATCTGCTGGATCAGAGAACTTAGTATTGAAAATGGGGTAGACAGCCATGCCGTGCCCGGCTTTTGAATTAAATTCTTCCGTCGGATTAAATTTAGGGGCGTTCAATTGCAAGTTATATACTCCGTAAATTTGTTAGGATGCAATTGATTGGCATCTGAGCCACGATTGGGGCGAAACATCCATGGATTGAACCGTTACAGATCTCTGGAACAAGGTTGTTCCGATCGCCAAGGCTGATAACAAAGTCACATGATTCAGAAGCACGATGCAAACTGAACAAACAACGTAGTTACAACTCAGCTCCGGCCTGCATTTCCCATCCTCCTTGACGATATTAACTCCCTGTTTCCTTCATTTCTTCGTTCGTTTTTATGTCTCTATCAAATTAGATATCCCAAGCACTATAACCGTCATAATTTCACAGTCACTTGTTTTTCAATTGAGCTTATACTTCTTGAGATACGATTCACCGAGCCACCGCCCTCTCCGGGACCAACACCCTCGAGCATGCAGGAACTAAAAGTGTCTTTAATAAAACAAAGGAATTAAAAGACCAAGGAAATGCATTTTCGCCGTTCTCCGTTATCAATTAATTCCATCCGACCCTCCCTCCGCTCCCTCCGCCCCCTCCGTTCCCTTCGCAAACCAGCCACTCACAAACCTTTCTCAACACCTCCAGCAGCACCTCCTCCCCCCAAAGCCAATCCATCCCGCCTCCGCGCTCGTCTCCAAACTTTCAACAACCGTCTGCCCGGCTTCCTCAGGCCCTATACAACCCCACTCCTCAATGCGCCCGTAACACATATAACTTCATTCCTAATCCTACACGAGATCACCGCCGTCGTCCCACTTTTAGGACTAACGGGTGCATTCCATTACTGGGGCTGGATTCCTGCATTGGGGGATGGAACCGTGGATGAGGGTGTGAGGAAGTTTGGGAGGTGGTTGAAAAAGAAGGGGTGGGTTGGAGGGGAGGCGGAAATTCAGGCAGAAGCAGTGGCGGAGGCGGAGATGGGTATGCGGACGGCAGCAGGTACTTTGGGTGGAAATACAGATACGGATAAAGGGGTGCGGTTGATACTGGAGTTCGCGACCGCGTATGCTATTACTAAGGCGATGTTGCCTGTGAGGATTGTGCTTAGTGTTTGGGCTACGCCATGGTTTGCGCGGGGTGTACTTGGGCCTGTGGGGAGGGCGGTTGGGAAGGTGTTTGGTAGGAAGGCTTAGATCTGCATAGTATCTTCTATTTGATGGACTTGATTCGGCATGACATATACAAATTGCGAAAGGATATGAGAAAATGTCCACGTTGTGAACAATCAACAAATAGTAAGATTGATCCCCCGTCAGATCTTGAAATTCGTCTAAACTATTATTTTTTCTTCTCGTTGTGTCATTAACTTATCATAATAGGGAGGTTGTGCGACATGACAGAGCTACTCGTAGATCCAGTTGGCCTGGCTTTGCTGGTACTGAACGAGCTCCTCAGGCTTGAACCACAGTGCGATTTCCTTCTTGGCGTTCTCGACGCTGTCGGATCCGTGGCAGACGTTACGGCCGACATCCTATGGAATTTGGTTAGTGCTGAAATTGAGGCATAGGGGTATTGGAGGCTCCAGGTAACTTACAATAGCGAAGTCGCCGCGGATAGTGCCAGGGGCGGAAGCGAGGGGGTTGGTGGCACCGAGGATGGCTGTTGATGGGCAAAATTAGATCAGTGACGGTGAGACAAGGGATTGAGTATATACATACTACGGCCGGTCTTGACGGCATCACGGCCCTCCCAAACCATGGCGCAGATAGGGCCGCTCAACATATCTAAGAGTGTGTCAGTACCCAGTATTGGGGGAAAGCGTTTGCCTTCAGGCGAAGGAATAGCGGGGTATACGAACAGGTAACGAGGCCCTTGAAGAAAGGCTTGCTGGAGAGATCCTCATAATGTTTCTCGAGGTGCTCCTTGGAAGGAGTGACGAGCTTGATGGCAGCGAGTTTGTACCTATGTCCGTTAGAACCGTTTGCGCTTCATCGGTTTCGCGGCAGAAACAACAGCCTGCACTCACCCGCGGTTCTCGAAGCGGCTGATGATGGGGCCGACGAGTCCACGCTAGAAAGGGAATATTAGCTCCCGAGTGACAGAACCGGTGCTCGTAACACACAAAAGTATAAGTAAATGTTTGCCTTCTTTGTGGCTGCTCATACCTGGACACCATCAGGCTTGATAGCGATGAAACTGGAGGGGTTAAACAAGTTAATTAGCCAGCGCACAACAGCTAGAATACGCGAGGGGAGATGGATAAACATACGTTTGTTCAGAGGCAGACATGTTGACAGAGTAAAAATATCAAAGTACTAGACTTGGAGTGTGTTCTGGTTGTTCAATGGCTGAAATGGCTGGGTGAGGGGAGGGAGAATAGAAGTTGTTGTGTTGGCGGGGGGAAGATTTATTTTATGCGGAATTCCTGGGCGTGGTGGGGGGATCAAGCCAGCCACAGCAGGTTTAGCCGGGCCACGCCAAGCCGGCAGCTTGAGGCGAGTTGGCAACATACACCAGCCTTCGACAAACAACTCCCAACTATCAACTATCCAACTTCAGAACAATAGCATCTGCTGCTTGTAATTGGGATAATAGAGCTCTCCGCAGTTCAGGACTTGAGACCCAATTAACTGCAGATTCTTGTGCCGTGGAGGAGAAACAAATTCTCCATGCACTGCCCCCAATTCTTCGTGTTTTAAACCTCTTGGTGTGTCCGGGTTTAACCTGTTTAGAGCATACTTGGGGATCCTGCGCCCAGGTCACCCGTCCCCCATGGCGGCGTTCAGGCCTTCGTCCACTGGTTGGACCCTGTGCCTGGCCATTTTGGCTATCCTTTCGTGTCTAGTTGTCCCTGGAGGTACGTGAATATACTGAAACGAGATTGATCAGGCTTGATATCTAACTTATTTTCGTTGAATCCAGAGATGGTCAAGCACGGGAACTTTAAGACGTGTTCACAATCTGGTTTCTGCTCGCGGAATAGAGCTTATGCAGATACAGTTTCGAGTCAAGGCTCGTCATGGTCCGCTCCCTATCACCTTGAATCGAACTCTATTGATTTTGCCAATGGCCAACTGCTGGGAACAATCGTTAAAACCATCGAAAACAAGGAGAAGGTTAACTTGCCTCTCACTGTATCGTTCCTTAAATCAGGCGTTGCTCGTGTCACAGTAGACGAAGAGAAGCGGATAAAGGGAGATATACAATTACGACATGATAGGAAAATAAGGAAAGAGCGCTATAATGAGGCTGCGAAGTGGGCAATTGTGGGGGGTTTGGACCTGAGTTCCTCCGCTAAAATTGTCGAGGGAACGGAAGCCGGAATTACGAAGGTCCTTTATGGCCCCGACAACAAGTTCCAGGCTGTCATCAGGCACTCCCCATTCGAAGTACACTTCCAAAGGGATGGCGAAACACACATTCAACTCAATGACAAGGGGCTTCTGAACGTGGAGCATTGGAGGCCGAAAGTTGAAGAGCCAGCTGGAGATGGTAGCGAATCAACGCCACAGGATACTGTGGATGACAGCACCTGGTGGGAGGAATCATTTGGTGGAAACACCGATACGAAACCAAGAGGCCCAGAGAGTGTTGGTTTGGATATTACTTTCCCCGGATACAGCCATGTGTTTGGTATCCCTGAACATGCCGACTCACTCTCCCTGAAGGAAACTAGGTAAATATTCCTTTAATCAATCGAGTTTAGCCGCCTACTAATTATGGAATCCAGGGGAGGTGACGGGCATCACACTGAGCCTTACCGTTTGTACAACAGCGATGTGTTCGAATATGAGTTGAATAGCCCAATGACACTTTACGGATCCATCCCATTTATGCAAGCACACCGTAAAGGTTCCACGGTAGGTGTGCTGTGGCTGAATGCCGCGGAAACGTGGGTCGACATTGTCAAGACGAAGGCTTCAACCAACCCTCTCGCGCTCGGCGTCGTTGGCAAAACTAGCACACAAACGCATTGGTTCTCGGAAGCTGGACAACTTGACGTTTTCGTGTTCTTAGGACCAACACCCCAAGCCCTCAGCAAATCGTATGGTGAACTCACCGGTTTCACCCAACTGCCCCAGCACTTTGCGATAGGCTACCATCAGTGTCGCTGGAACTACGTGACCGATGAAGATGTCAGAGACGTTGACAGAAAATTCGACCTTTATCAAATTCCCTACGACGTCATTTGGCTCGACCTTGAGTACACTGACCACAAGAAATACTTTACTTGGGACCCTCTGACATTCCCGGACCCGGACGGAATGCAGAAACAACTTGACGATTCGGGGCGTAAACTCGTTATCATTGTTGACCCTCATATTAAAAACGAACCAAACTACCCTGTTGTGGACGAGCTGAAGTCGAAAGGGTTAGCTGTGAAGAACAAGGATGGCGAAATATATGACGGCTGGTGCTGGCCCGGATCGTCCCATTGGATCGATTGTTTTAATCCAGCAGCGGTATCGTGGTGGAGTACTCTCTTCAAATACGACAAATTCAAGGGAACCCACCCTAATATGTTCATTTGGAACGATATGAACGAGCCGTCCGTGTTTAACGGCCCGGAGACAACCATGCCTAAAGATAATATTCACCATGGCGACTGGGAGCATCGTGATTTGCACAACCTCAATGGCATGACATTCATCAACGCTACTTATCATGCCATGTTGGAACGCAAAAAGGGCGAGCTGCGCAGACCATTTGTCTTGACGCGGTCGTTTTATGCTGGGACACAACGGGTGGGAGCCATGTGGACTGGTGATAATCAGGCGAACTGGGATCACCTTGCAGCATCTCTCCCCATGGTGCTCAACAACGGCATTGCCGGGTTCCCCTTCGCGGGAGCTGACGTTGGCGGTTTCTTTGGAAACCCAAGCAAGGAGCTACTAACAAGGTGGTACCAAACCGGTATCTTCTATCCGTTCTTCCGTGCCCATGCGCACATCGACACCCGCAGACGTGAGCCGTATTTGGCTGGAGAGCCGTACATGAGCATCATAACCCAAGCTTTGCAGCTGAGATACCAGCTCCTCCCTGCGTGGTATACCGCTTTCCAACAAGCTTCCATTGACGGCAGCCCAATCGTCCAGCCTCAATACTATGTCCACCCGGAAGATGAGGCTGGTTTTGCAATCGACGACCAATTGTATCTGGGATCCACTGGCTTACTTGCTAAACCAATTGTGGCGGAGGGTGCCACTAGCACTGATATCTACCTTGCCGATGACGAAAAATACTACGATTATTTCGATTATACCGTCTATCAGGGCGCTGGGAAGAGACACGCTGTTCAAGCCCCGTTGGAAAAGATTCCTCTCTTGATGCAAGGTGGCCACATCATCCCACGCAAAGATCGACCGCGTAGAAGTAGCGAACTCATGAAATGGGACCCATATACGCTCGTGGTTACCTTGGATAAGAACGGCCAAGCCGAGGGAACTCTGTATGTTGATGACGGCGAGACGTTCGACTACCAAAATGGCGCTTACATCCACCGCCGCTTCACCTTCTCCGAGTCATCGTTGTCATCCACAGACATCGGAGCTAAGGGCACCAAGACTGGACAGTATCTGAAGACCATGGCCGGTGTGCGTGTGGAGAAAATAATAATTGTCGATGCCCCGGATGCCTGGGAGAGCAAGTCGTCTGTTCTTGTTCTTGAGGAAGGGTCGCAGACTGGATCCCAGGCAAGCTTGCAGTGGCATGCTAAGCAGGGAGGGAAGGCTGCCTATGCTGTGGTCAAGGACCCAGGCGTATCTATTGGAAACTTGTGGAAAATTGATTTCTCTTAGGCTGCTCGCTGCCCCTAGTTATTCGTGTATCGAGGATATATTTGTATCGTACGGTTTGTCCGTTTCGTCTAGTTTTTTAACGGTAATTTTTGTATAGATCTTTTCTTACTTGCTTCAGTCAATTTCCCCTCCCTTGTATATTTCTTTTTTGCCCTTCATACCCGTGAAAGCGAACAAATCCAAACACTAAATTATCCATTATTGATTTCCCAGCTTCATCACATATTTTTACTTCCCATCGACCAGACTGGAGTCACGGCCATTGGCCAATGATCCACCACCCCGTTAGTTAGCGGGTAATGCCATGTTCCTAGGCCACGAGCTACATGGAGCTCTGATAAACCATTTTGCATGTCTTGAGGTCGGATTTTCACATGCCGAAAAAAGCACACCATCTGTTGCTTCTTCCTCTAAATATTCGCTAAACTAGTACAACCCCAACTCCTCACCGAAGCTCTTACCCCAGATACTATCTCTCTGGGGCCAATTGTGACCCCCTTCCCAGGGCATGGTTGGATATATTCAGTCGTAGAACGTAGTTAGGCGGCGTCAATACTTGTATCGTACTCGAAAGGGAAATATGGATGAGTTTTATTCTTATTATTGCGGGAATTTTAATTGCTTGTCAAACTTCTTAGTCCATCCGGGATACCGTATGACTAAGAGTGAGCTCATGATTTAACCCGCTTCCGACGGAACTCCTCCACATCTTCCCCAACTCCAACGCTTGAAGGATCCCAACGCCCCCGCCGAGACCAATTTCTCCGCAGCCGGCAAGGCAGCCATGTTTCCTGGGACTGGGATGTGACATCTTGAGGTTAGTCGAATGTTAAGTGTACATAGATCCCTGGAGATGCTTACGACTTACCTGTTTGGAGCAGGCTCAGTGCATATACGGAGCACATATGGTAAATACTTGCAGAAGTTGCAACGACGAATTAAATTTATGTATGGGCTAGGGTTTGAACATTCTCTTGGGAAGTTCTAGTTTGGGGACGCCAACGTTAAACTTCGCGCTTAAATTCAAGCCCGTATTATGCTGGTTATGTATATGAGCAGCATCAAGATTTCAGCTACGAGGAGCATGAGGAAACGAAGCACCAGGAATATCATAACTCGAGGATGAATGGGTTCCCCACGAACTACTACTACCAACAGCAAGGAAACGGACAGCCCTAGAGCGACTGGCGTTTCCAGCAGAATCTACAAGTGGAGCGAATATGGGCAGCCTCGGTTGGCCAGCTTCTCACATGAGATATCTTCTGCCCAGCCTTGCCCCGATCGTCACTAAACTCAGTAGCCCCGTATCCAGGACCTTTTGATGTTGGGGTATATCTGTCAAGCACCATCCCTTGGATGTTTGCTGAGATGATAGCCCTCAATCGAACAAAGCAGCCACCATGATCAGGGACATCAACTTCGGCTATGCAGCCCTGCTGCTGATACCGGGTCTCCTGCTCACCTTCTCCGTGTCGAGAGTTGTCAGGCAATTCTTCTATAATCGAAGGATTAAGGCTGCCGGTGGGGTCCATGCTCCATCCTCTTCCAATAACCCTATTACGCGTGAGTGGGCATATTTCCTGACTATCTCTCTCTTCACCCCCCTTTTGCAATTGGAGATAGATAGAACCAAGAAAAGGCTCCTAGCTGACAATGCTCCAGTTTTGAAATTCATTTTGGAGACCGCGGACGCACTGAAGAAGAATAAACTGCTTGAAAACTACAATTCAAGTATCGATAAATATGGAACCGTCTCCTGCCCAAATTGCATAGAGATGAATCTCACGGGGGGCCAACGTAATATATTGACTCGCGAGCCAGAGCATGTCAAAACCGTCCTGACTGGGAAATTTGCGGACTACGGCAAAGGCGCAGAGTTTCATGACCTTTGGTCTCCGTTTCTTGGTGATAGTATCTTCACCACCGACGGCAAGCAATGGTCGAACAGCAGGAACCTGATTCGACCCATGTTTGCGAAGAACCGCGTCAGTGATTTGGACATATTCGAACGGCGCACACAGATCATGCTGGGCCTGTTCTCTCCTGCCGGACAGGCCTTTGACCTGATGAATCTATTCTATAGGTTGACGATCGATATCACAACGGAATTTTTGCTTGGCCAGAGCATTAACAGTTTGGAGTATCCAAAGGGTGACTTCGTGGACGCCTTTGAAGAAGTCCAAAGAATTCAGATGCTTATCACTACAATCGGGTAATTAACAACCTTTTGCTAGCCATATAAATAAGGGTGAACGTAGACGATACTAAACTTCTCATTACGTCTATAGTCCCCTCCATTACTTCTATCCTAGACGCGCCTATAAGCGCGGGATCAAAGTAATCGACAATTTCGTCCTCCCCTTCGTCCGCAAAGCCCTCGAACTTCCCGAAGAGGAGCTGCAAAAGCTCAGCCGCTCCGAACGCTCTTTCACTTTCTTACACTCCCTTGCCCTCTTCACCCGCGATCCAAAAGTAATCCGTGACCAGATTGTCTCCGTTCTCCTCGCTGGCCGCGACACAACGGCCTCCACTCTCTCCTGGACCTTCTACGAGTTAGCCAACTATCCAAAGGTATACGCTAAACTCCGCGCCGAAGTCCTCGCCACGCTAGGTGAAGACGGTAGGCCCACCTATGACGACTTGAAAAGCATGAAATACCTCCGGAACACCATAAACGAGACTCTGCGCTTGTACCCGGCCGTGCCGTTCAACGTACGCTCAGCAATTGCAGACACTACCCTGCCAACCGGCGGCGGACCCAATGGAGATCTCCCCATCACCGTCCTGAAAGATGATATAGTGATCTATTCAACACTAGCCATGCAACGCCGGAAGGACATCTATCCTCCGGTTTCAGATACGTTCGCAGACCCGGCCATCTTCTCACCTGAGCGCTGGGAGTTGTGGCAACCCAAACCTTGGATGTATGTGCCATTCAATGGTGGGCCACGGATCTGCATTGGGCAAAATTTTGCCCTAGCGGAGATTGCTTATGTTGTGGCAAGGATGGTGCAGAAGTATGAGCGGATGGAGTATGCTGGGAATTGGGCGGGACAGGAGTATCGGACGGAGATTGTTGGGTGTCCGGACCAGGGGGTCCCGGTAAGGTTCTTTGAGGCGGGGAGCAAGGCGCAGTAGATGTCGAGAGCTGAGCACTTGTTTTGTTTGGCGGAAAAATTCCAGTGTTGGTTGATGGGTTGTATTCTGGACATACGCATGGATGGATTCACGCAAGGATGTGTATAATGTTATGTTTGATGAATCGAACGAGAAAGATGCAACGATTGCTGCTTTGTTGAATTACGGCAGATGTTGGGATGCAATATCGCTGCGGCGGTTTTGGAAGCCGCAGTTTTAGCTTGCTGAGGTTCGTTTTGGCTTCGTACCAGGGCAACAGTAGCTTTTCGGACCAAATGTACTCTCCCTTCAAACCATCTATCTCCTGCAAAGAAATACCTTTGTTCTTGTTCCCAAAATAGTCCTGCACTGAGCCACCTGTTGGTCCATCAATATGGACAGCTAGATTGTACCAAGGCTTAATCACGGCTACCAAAACATTTTATTACTTGCCAATTCTGACATCAACACTAAGCAAGCAAAAAATGAGGAGCAAGGGCAAATGTGCTTTCTCCAAGAAGATGTTAGTGTGGTTTTATTTCCTCATTAATTTGACATTCGCGATCGAAATAAACATTAGCAGGCTGTTTTGCTGCCAGGGATGGCATTTGAAGCCCCACCCAGTGTCTTTATCTAAAGAAAAGGCCCTTCCAGTATGGAGGGTGATTTGATCCATGTTTTCCATAAAGTACTTTTCATAATTGTTAGCAACTTGAGCTTTTAGTTCACTTCGGTTCAGCTCCGGCACGAGAGCCGAAGTTAAGGATCTGAGGGGTAGTGTATCCGGCAATAGTGAGCATTCAAATAAAGAGCAACCCCACATTGCGATGTAGCTTGAACCTCACTTACTAAACAGCCAAAAAAGGGTGCGGTTAAGGTATCCTACGAAATCAGGGACAGGAGGATAAAACAAAACAAAGCCGATATCGAGGACAGAAATGGTTCGTTACCTCAAGACCGGTCCTGGGCTCGAAACGGCCAGCAATGGCCCGGCGATTGATGTACCGTCGATCGTTAGGGGGGTGATTGAAGACATTCGGCTGAACGGTGACAACGCTGTCCGTCAGTATTCCACAAAATTTGATAGATGGGAGCCAGCGTCTTTCAAGCTTTCAGAGGTCGACATCGAAGCGGCAATCGCAAAAGTCTCAGAGCAAACGATTAAGGATATCAAACAGGCTCAAGCGAACGTCCGCGCTTTTGCTGTGGCCCAACGAAATTCGATTTCCGAATTCGAGGTTGAACTTCAGCCAGGGGTCCATCTGGGTCAGAAAAATATTCCTATTAGTTCAGTTGGGGCGTAGGTTTTCGCCCCATCATTTCATACTCAAGAATCCACGATTCTGCAACTGTACGCAATGTTAATATGCATCCCCACAGTTATATTCCCGGAGGGCGTTATCCCCTTCTTGCGTCAGCTCACATGACAATCCTAACAGCAAAGGTTGCCGGAGTTAATCATGTAACTGCGTGTACACCTCCAATAAATGGAGAGATCCCTAATGCTACCGTGGCTGCCATGCACCTGGCGGGTGCTGATGAGATATTTATTCTGGGAGGCGTTCAAGCAATTGCCGCGATGGCAGTGGGCACTGAGTCGATTCGCAAAATAGATTTTATTGCCGGTCCAGGAAATGCTTTTGTCACGGAAGCTAAAAGACAACTCTTTGGAGAAATTGGCATTGATCTCTTTGCCGGCCCTACAGAAGTCCTCATCGTGGCAGACGAAAAGGCAGATCCATTTACTATTGCTACCGATCTCCTTTCACAAGCTGAACATGGTCCCGATTCTCCTGCTGTGCTCATCACGACGTCTGAAGATTCTGCAAAACAGGTGATGGCATATATTGATAAACTTTTAGAGACCCTTTCTACTGCCGCAATTGCAAGCACATCATGGCGGGCGTTTGGAGAAGTCGTGATTGTGGGTAATATCGATGAGGCATATGCCCTTGCTGATGAATATGCTTTCGAACATGTCCAGATCCTCACTGAACAACCACGAGAAGCACTCGAGAAAATGAGAAATTACGGCGCCATTTTCTTAGGAGAAAAGACGTGCGTTTCATATGGAGACAAGGTAATTTTCTAGCTCGTTGCGAATCTCATTGATATCACATATCGGACAAGTGCATTCAAAAGTACATACGAAACTGACAGATCTGTACACGTAGGTGATTGGAACAAACCATGTTCTCCCGACTCGAAAGGCAGCGCGATATACCGGAGGTCTTTGGGTCGGCAAATTTCTTCGGACGGTCACATATCAAGAAGTTAAATCTGAGACAGCCAGCGGAGAGCTTGGTCGACTATGCGGTAGGGCTGCCAGGGCGGAGAATTTCGAAGGACATGCTCGCTCGGGAGATCTTCGAGCAAGTCAGTATCTGAAAGATCAGCATGCCTGGATAGAGCACGGCCGAACAGGCTCTAGGAGTTAAACCCAACGAGGGTGAGACTGGTAACCACAGTCCTGTTCATGATAGTGTTGCTTGGTTACCCCAGAAAGTCACTCATGGATCGAGGGAAGGTCTTCCTGTCATTCAGCGAGGATGCCTTCTTAGTGCTTTGAATCGATACTATTGGCAACTCTAGGTATAACTGTGCAACATTTTTTCGCCAAACCCAAAACACACGGGGCATCACCAGCAATCAAGCCTCACTCAAGTCAGAAAACCAGTAGTTGCTGTGGTCCATGTTGATGGGATGATGTCGATATAGCCTTCATGTTTGCGGCTCCGTGGATGCCAAGTCTGTGGAGCTGGCTTGGCAGATGTGTATTAGCTAATGATTACGTAATGGTGCGTGATCGGCTGCAAGGTTTCCATGTCGAACAACGTTGGATGATGAGAACTCTAAGAACACCGCACTCATTATGGCCATAAATCGGAAACAGTAAATTGCTTCAATGCCTTTCCCTACACCTGTCAATTAGCATCAGCTACAGTCAACGTGGTGTGCAGTACGATTCGGGTAAACGCGAACCCGAACCCGCCGAGACCAACCGCGACTCGGGCCAAGCGGATCTCTATCGACGTTCGTCGCCTAGCGCTCCCGACGGCTGGCGATTTTCCGGCATCTCAGAAGAAACTGTCTCACGAACAAAAACAAAATCTGCAGTTTCAGAAGCTATTCCATTCGCTCCACGGCTGTCTCATGTGCTTGGATGTCCGGTTCCATTCATTTGAGAACCGCTCACAAATTTTGGGACAGCACTCCAATCCCTCGACCCCTCCATATCCCCACGGAAATGAGAGCTTTTGCATAACACAAACACCCTTTGAGTCGCATTGCACCTCGACGGCGACGGTGTTTTAAAAGGACGATTACAAACTTAACGAGAAGCCCGAAAAATTCCAGTGACGATAGGGGATAAACAGCGGAAGTGATAATGTGGCTCATGTCGTTCATTCTTGATTATGGGGCGCCAGTTTTGTACGCATGCTACTATAGTCGTCCAATTTGCAGATGGATGCAGAATCTGACAAAAAGGTGTTTCCGCAGCCTCGTACTCTCACCCCTAACGTCATATTCGGATCAAATATATAGCATACATAGGACGAAAAGTTCTGCTGGATTTTCGTTGGATATCCCTTTGATAATGCTGGTTGCCTCGATCTTAAAGTATGTTTGCCTTCCTTTTATTACCCCCCTTTTTCTCCCACATGGATTGTACAAGAACGCCCCACCATTTTCGAATCTCCGTATTTTTCCTCCCCTATCTAACCAATTTGTCATTATTTCAGGGTGTTCTACTGGTTCGGCGCCTATTACTCGAATGCGTTGCTCTTCCAAGCAATCATGATGATTGGGGTACAATTGGTTTTGTTAAAAGTTGCCTTAGACAATCGAGCACCAACTGGAATAAGAGACGGAATTGAACATGCGCCGTTTAGCGGCCAAAAAGCGGGAACCCTAGGGACGAACTTTTCGAGGCCGTATAACTTCTGGCAGTGGAGAGCTAACCGACCGTACGTATCCCCCGGCTCGGCTCTTGGTTTATTTCAGATTTTTTTAAAAAAAATAGATGATCACCCCCTTGGCTGTGGTTTATTGCTAACATATGCTTGCCACGTTAATTTACAGATACTGGAGCTTTCTGTCCTACTTCGCCGCGTTCCTATTCGTCATCCACGTCATATTCCGGCCCATCTCGCGCTCGGAGCACTACATTGCCCTCCTGGGCTTTGCCGGCCTTGGCGTCGAAGCCTTCCTCCCCGTGCCACAGATAATCTCGAACCAGCGCGCACAATCCTGCAAGGGGTTCCGGGTCTCGGTGCTCGGCTCATGGATTCTCGGAGACGCGATGAAGATGGGTTATTTCTTTTTCAGTGGTGACGCTATTCCATGGGCTTTCAAGCTTTGTGGAATTTTACAATGCTGCTGTGACTGTTATCTTGGAGTACAATATTGGATGTTCGGGGATGGGATTCCGGTGAAACATGACGTTGAGAGGGTGGTGGCAGCTAATGGGTTTGAGCATGGTGATGATAGATGGGGTATGAAAACCGCGGATGTACGATTGTCGTAAAAGGGAAAGCTACAACTAGCTAGCTTGTGGAAACATATCTGCTTTATGGCTAATATGTTGGCATGACCGATACGTACCCATAGACCCGGCGTTCTTTTTTCTCATATATGTTCTCTTTTCCTTGTCCCTTTCTACCTATAATGTTGATAAATCTTTAGACCGATATCGAATTTAATTAAACTTTTCTTGATTAGATGATCTTAAAACTAGTTAGGTGAGCGGTCCGCTCAGGCTTCTGATCCTTAAAAATCAGTTCTTGTTCATAAAAACGTTCAGGCATCAAAGCTATACTACAGCATTGCTGCCGTAGCTAACGTACAGTGCCTCCCCATAGGTTTGGAATTGTTTCTCAACTCAATTTGAAGGTTTTGGCGTTTCTGTGGAAGCCCGCCTAACGTAAAAGGACGTCCGGAAACGTTCTTTGTAATCTTGAAATTCAACTACATCGTAATATTTGCCAATCAACTTTCTAATGCGGGGAGTATCCGGGTCCGTCCTTGAAAATGGTTAGCACAGTTCTAAAAACCGTTAACTCAATGATTAGGGGTCCAAAAATCCTTTACCATCTATTGAGGAGATCTTCATCTCCGATTTCGTTCCATATCATCATGGAAGGGAGAGAAATGTCTAGCACAACTTGTTTGACAGGGACATTAGGTGCAAATGAAAGCACAGCCGTCGACTCGTCCGTCAATAAAAACCCTTCTGAGTCATCAGGAACTATCAAGTCGAACTTTGCTAACATATCCGTTTCAGCATCAGTGTAAATTGGATCCTGCAAATAGCATCGTATCTGCCAAGCATCCCTATCCGCTCGTTCGTTCTGCAGAACGTCGAGCAGCGTCATGACAAGTGCATGCTGGTAAAAAGGACGGGGTGCCAAAGATGGGTAGCCACCGGACTCCTCTGTTTCAAAATGACAGAGACTACCACAGGCATATGCAACAATTTTGTCAATTTTGCGTACGTTAGAATTCCTTTGTAGTAACGTCTTAAGACTTGCTCTTAGATGCTGACAAGGTGGTGTCGTCTCCCATTTCGTTACAGTCTGTCTAAGGTATTGTTCAACCTTCTCCATAGGCTGAATATCGTGGGTTATCTGTTTCATGGTGGTTGCATCTCGCTCCGGGCTCGTGTACTCAACGCTGAGATGGGTGGTACAGATAGGATGGAATTCATCTTCGTAAATACCCAGACGCGCCAGCGTCTGCACAGGGGCGAATCCAATTGTCGGTTTTCTAGTTCAGCATGGCCATCCCTAGTAGTGAGCCAACTATCATAACATTGAAACAGGGAAACAATAGGATAGGAGGGTATACATATCAGGGTCGAAGAAAGGATGTTCAGGCGGCACTTGGAAATACACCCTCTCACCATCTAGTCTGCGTACCCAGACTACGCTGCCCTGTCCAGCAGCAACTGCCGCTTTGAGTTGCTGGCCAAAATCACGAATGGCATCCTTGGTGAAGACCGGGATGCAATTGTAATACCGAAACAGGGCTTCTAATCTTACTCTGTCAGAGGTTTCGCCTGTTGTTGCATCCCCATCCCAGGCAAGCAAGACGTCGGGCGGGTGGGTGG